>JAKZAN010000001.1:9984980-10078783 GCA_023053545.1 Lepidurus packardi
GCGGCACAACCAATGAACCGTAAGTTTGCGCGTTGGTTAGTAGCGATGGAAGAATACCAACCTTTCACCATTGAACACCGTAAAGGTAAGTTGAACGTGGTAGCCGACGCTCTTTCCCGAGCACCAGTAGGGAACCCCATTGAGAGCGAAGACGATTTCCGTATGTTTGTGTGCCTTCTTACTCCCAGTCCGATTTCGAAATCCGAATTAGCCACCTTACAATCTGTGAGTCCCGATTTTCGGAAAATCCTACGAGTCTTACGTGATCAGCCTAATGAAGAATCGAAAAGAAGCCGTGACCGGATTAAGGAAGAATTTCACATTAAGGATGAAGTACTTTACCGTATCAATGTGGGTATAGGACGACGTCTACTACTCGTAGTGCCTCCATCGTTACGACGGGATTTAGTATCCGCAGTACACGACCCCCCGGAAAACGGTCATCTCGGAAGAGAGAAAACAATTGAACGACTAATTCAACGATTCTGGTGGCCTGGGATGCGACAGACGGTGAAAAGATACATCCGCGGCTGTTTAAAATGTCAAGTAAATAAGCTACCTCCAGGATCTCGAGAAGGACATCTGCAATCCATACCCCCACCAACGAAACCTTTTGAGGTAATTGGTATAGCTATAGACCATGTAGGGCCCTTACAGAGAACTCCGCGCGGGTCGAGACATATCCTGGTAATCGTAGACCATTTGACTAAGTGGACGGAATTGGCGTCCGTGCCGGATACTAGCACGGAGGAAGTTATTCGAATCCTGAAAAACCAGATCTTCCTCAGACATGGAATACCCGCTCAGATTATCAGTGATCGAGGATCCGCCTTTACATCACAAAACTTCGAAGAAACGATTAGAAGCTTGGGTATTCGACATAGCTTAACATCAGCCTACCATCCCCAGAGTAACGGGTTAGTTGAACGAAATAATCAAACGGTGATTACTATTCTACGTGCTTACGTGAACCGGGCTCATGACAATTGGGATGCATACCTCCAGTCCGCAGCATTTGCCATGAACTCGTCTGTCCAAACCTCTTCCAAACGTTCCCCTTTTGAATTACTTTATGGTCGAATTCCTGTGGTGGCGTGTGAACGTTTCTTTCCATGGCCTCAAGATGATGGGGAGACGTATGAAGAATTCTTCGATAAAATTCAGGGATTATGGAGGGAAGCGTATAACAATATATTACGCGCTCAACTACGTCAAGCTGAGTACTATAATGATAAACGCAAGGAAGCCCGGAGTTATGAGCCTGGAGAACTCGTGTGGATCCGACGCAATATTCGACGAAAGGGAAGGAGCCCGAAGTTGGAGCCTAAATTTATCGGACCTTACGAGATACAAAGTAAGATTTCCGAGAATACTTATCGAGTACAGGACTTACCGGTTTTACGAACGCGAAAACGTTGGAGGGTTTTCCCTGTACATGTACAATGTCTGAAACCTTACCAAGGTCCTTATGATTCGGAGGAGGAGGCAAATTCCTCAGGGGAAGAGTCAGATCAGTTAAAATCCAAAGAAACTCCTGGATCTATGGAAGTGTACGGTGCCGAGGGTGCTCAAATCCCGCAACAAGAAACCTTGGAGGCTGAAGACTCGAACGAATTAACGACAATGGAAGACTTACCTCAGCCAAAACGTTCAACCCGAGTGCGGAAAAAGCCAGTATACCTAGAAGATTTTGTACTAGATTGATCTTTTTGATAATTTACTTTCCTAGTTCCTTGTGAAAATTGCTTGCTTCTACTTCTATACTTTAATTTATGTATGTGACCAAGATATTGTCCCCACGCTACGTCCCTCTATGTATCCGTTCAAAGATTTTGTCACATTTGTTGCCCAAACGTTCTGCTTGACATGTGTTTGTCATCAAACCCTTTTGTTGGACGTGGGGACCACGTCCACTGGTAGCGTGGCCGAATGTAATGGTTAAATTATATGTATATTAGTATTTCTAAGGCTCACTAGGTGGCGTGAGATGTGTGTTGCGTGAAGAGTTGCTGAGGAGAGTGGTAGTCAGAGAGTGGGTAGCGAGTCGGGGTATGTAGCGGTAGTCAGGAGAAGTAGAGTTAAGGCGGTGATTTTGATTGTTGGAGTTTTGTGATAAAAAGTGATTTATGTTGACAATACAGTGGAATTAAACGAACCCAGCTCATTTCCAGGGGTTTTCCTTTCGGACATTTATAATTATCCAAATTACAACTTTCCCCTCACAGTACCATCTATTGCACCAACACACTGGGGCATTTTTCTCCGTCTGAAATTTGAGACACTGTCCTGAAGCGCACGGTCATCAGGCATTTTGATGATCAAGTTCCCTAATATGACCACTAAACAATCGCATGTTTCGTGAAAAGCACGCCATGCCGTGCTCCTACCTATGCCAAATATGTGGGAGAGAGATCTGAATTCAATATTGGTGCCAAGACGCCATAACGTCAAGGCAACACGTTTTTCGCAGCTGACAGGAACGCGAAAACTTGTAACCTTCTTTGAAATAGTTTCACGTAAGAGATTACAGATATAATGAAACGTACGACGAGTTACGCGTAGGTTAAGTTTCCACTCTTTGTCAGTCCAAAGCCGGTTCATAATATCTGACCAAAAAGTTTCAGCACGCTTTACTCTCCAAAGTGATCTATGCGACGCTTTTGTTGCCATAACCTTGCAAATCATATTGACAAGCAACAACATCCTTCTGCGACGAATTGCAATGATGTTCAGCAAAGCAATCATAAGCTCCATATCGTTGCTTTCATTTATTTGATCCGAAAGAAGGTGAGAGGGAAGGGGAAGAGCAGGCGTTAGTGGATCTAATTGTAAAGTACATTTAGAAATAAATATTACTGTATAATTTACAAATATTACTGCGATGGGTCGATAAAAAGCTCCATAGTTTGTAAACGAAAAGAAACATAACGTTTTCGTCCATAGCAAATCTCGGATGCGGTTTCTCCTTATGTTGTTTTTATGTTTCAATTGTTGTTGTTTACATATTTCTAGTGTGATATAAGGTAATACAGTCCGATTAAACGATTTCAAATATCAATATATGGTTAAAGTCGATACCAATCCTAACCCGGTTACATATTTTATGTGCCAATGGGAACACGTGTTAGGCCAACCCGGGTTACGCTAACTCAACACCGGTGTTAGGTTTGCAGTGGGAACACAGCCTAGAACAATATCACGCTAGCCGGAGACACTCCACCAGTGTAACTAACTACGAGGTGTTATTCTCAAGAATATCGCAGTACAACACGATCATCGTCATTTCCCTTAACCTTGGTTTTGACGATATTACAACTGGCGACGAGGATTAAAAGTATCCTGTTGGTAATTTCATCATTTCACCAACAAAACATTAATTCTGCTCCGGTGTGTTTGCAGCCGAGCTAAAAGTGACCTGGTGCCAGAGCATAACACGTGCTCAGCATCAAAACAATGACTGACCGTCCGAACATCCCAGCTTTCGACCCCCACACAGACAAAACAACTGTTGGTGAGCGGTGGTGTCGCTGGATAAGAACATTCAACAATTACCTGGTTGCGTATGCTGTCGCGGAAGAGCGAAAGAAGGCGTCATTGCTCTACCATGCGGGAGAAGACGTCACTGACATCGTTGAAACCCTGAACCCAACACCCGTGAAAGCCGTAGCCAAAACAGAGACGGAATATGAAGCCGTGTGCCGAGCTCTGATGAACTACTTCAGCCCTGCGAAAAATGTGGACTACCAAGTCTTCTTATTCCGGCAAGCCGCTCAAACATCCGAAGAAACGCTAGACATGTTCCACACTCGTCTACACAAGCTGGCAAAGGACTGCGGTTTCACGAACAAAGAAGCCGAGATTCGCATGCAGATTATCCAATGATGTTCGGCCCAGCGAGTCAAACGCAAGGCGCTGGAAAATCCGAACACGTCTCTTGCGGAGATCCTTACCAAAGCAAGAGCTATGAAGAATGCAGATCAACAAATGCAGAAAATGGAATCTGTTAGCAAGACGCAAGTTAACAGGTTGACGGTGAAGCATCCGTCAGCGAAAGCTGAAGGCAACGTAGACAGCAGCAAGACCTGTAAATTTTGTGGGCGGAGCTACCACAACAAGCTCGAGGAATGCCCTGCACGAGGCAAGAAGTGCAATAACTGCGGCAAGCCAAATCATTTCAGCAAGTGTTGCCTCAGCAAGCGCCAATCTAACAGCCCGGAGCCATTTTCGAAGCCCAAAGAGAAAGGACCGTTCAAGAGCAAACATGTTAGAGCGGTAAACGTGGAAGAAGATTCGTCCGACGACGACGACGAGTTTGTATGGCATTTAACAGCGGAGGGTGGAGAATCATCATCAGAAGAGGACGAGACGTCTGACGACGAAGATGAACACGCCTACTACGTCAAGAAGCCCCACTCGTCACTGCTTGACGTTTGTGTAACAATGAACGACAACGAAATCCAGATGATGATCGACACGGGAGCGTCCATCAACCTCATTGATCAAGTCACCTACAAGCAGCTAGGGACCCCTAGCACTAAGCCAACTCGAAAGCGCATCTTCGCATACGGAGGGAAAGTTCCTTTGAAAATACAAGGTTCCCTCAAAGTAACAATCGAACACAGAGGGCGCAAGGTAAAAACCAAAGCCTATGTTTTCGGTGAAGAAGGTGAAAACTTTCTAAGCTTTAACACTGCCCGCGAGCTCAAGTTAATTGAAATCGCGAACACCGTTGGTATTTCCGCCGAGTTTAATGAAGCAGCACTCAAGGAAAAATATCCCAAAATATTCGAAGACGTGGGCCTGTTAAAAGGAAGGACTGTCAAACTGCACATTGACGAGTCTGTCACCCCTAAAGCTCAACCTCACCGGCGTATCCCGTTCCACCTGCGCGACCGAGTAGAAGAAGAGCTAACAAACATGGAGCGTCAAGGAATAATCGAGCGCGTGGAAGGCCCAACACCATGGGTTTCCCCAATTGTCGTTGTCCCGAAACCTCGATCACCAAATCAAGTCCGGATTTGTGTTGACATGAGGGAGCCGAACAAGGCAATCAAAAGGGAACGCCACCCAACACCCACGCTCGATGAAATCCTTGCGGAGCTCAATGGATCAACGGTCTTCTCAGTAATTGATCTCAAGCACGGGTACCACCAGATGGAGCTGGAGGAAAGTAGCCGCTACATAACAACCTTCTCAACCCATTGCGGACTCCATCGGCACACCAGGCTGTCGTTTGGAGTAAATGCCGCTGCAGAGATATTTCAAGACGCCATCAGACAAACGTTAATCGGCCTAGGCGGCCAAACTAACATCAGCGACGACATCTTGGTCTATGGCAAGACAAGAGAAGAACATGACAAGCGTCTACATGCCGTTCTCAATCGGCTAAACGAACACGGTTTAGCAGTTAATTGGAACAAGACGGTGCTGAAGCAGTCGCAAGTCTCGTTCTTCGGATTTGTATTCAGCAAGCAGGGAATGATGCCAGACCCGAAGAAGATTGAGGCATTAATGAACACCCCTAACCCCACCAACGAGGGAGAGCTAAGGAGTTTCCTTGGAATGACAAACTACTTATCCCGGTTTGTACATGGCTACTCCACCATCACTGCCCCTCTACGTAAACTGCTCAAGACCGAGTCAAAATTCGTCTGGTCCGAAGATTGTAACAAGGCCGTAATACAGCTGAAAAAAGCGTTAGCCAAGAGCACGAATCTAACCTACTTCGACCCAAACTTACCAGCTGTGATAGTCACTGACGCCAGCCCGGTAGGTGTCGCTGCAATATTGCTTCAAGAAGTAAACGGCCAAGAACAAGTAGTAGCATATGCCAGCCGATCTTTGACAGAGACGGAGCAGCGTTACTCTCAATTGGAACGAGAAGGCCTAGCGGTCGTGTGGTCGTGCGAACACTTCCATTTATACATCTATGGAAGGCCCATCACCTTTCGCACCGACCACAAGCCGTTAGTTGGCCTATTTCGCAAGAGCTTTACGCACATCAATCCGCGCCTGGAAAGATGGGTCATCAGGCTTATGCCGTATGAAACCACCATCGAACACATTGCGGGAGCAACAAACCCTGCAGACTTCATGTCGCGACAACCGTTACCCACAACCAAGAACGCGAAAGCATCGAAGTTGGCAGAGGAGTTTGTGCACATGCTATCCAGCACTGCCACTCCCCAGGCAATCACGCTAAGTAAAATTGCCAGAGTCACCAACGAAGACGAAACCCTAAAGAAAGTGAGCGCAGCTCTAACGTCGGGCAACTGGAAGTTTGTGAAGCAGACCAACTCCCAGTACTTCCAATGCCGGAACGAGCTTGCGTTGAACACAAAAGCAAGTACTACAGATCGCCCATGATGGTCATTTGGGGATCACGAAAACAAAACAGCGTCTACGTGCCCATGTTTGGTTTCCTGGACTTGACCGCAAAGTCGAAGAAGTTGTAGCCCGTTGCCACGAATGCCAAGTGTGCACCGAAGACACTTCAAAGGAACCACTGGAAGCCACGGTCATGCCCCGTAATCCCTGGCAAGAACTCAGCATGGATTTTTTCGGTTTGCCCACCGGTGAAAAGGCACTAGTCGTCATCGACAAGCACTCGCGCTTCCCTGAAGTTGTGATCATGCGGAACACACATGCCAAAGCCGTCATGAGAAGCTTAGATGACATCTTCGCCCGGTTTGGTTTACCAGTAAGCATCACCAGTGACAATGGACCACCATTCCAAAGCGGAGAACTCGCCGAATACTTTCACAAACTCGGCATAACACACCGCCGCACAACTCCATGTTGGCCAGCTGCAAACGGTGACGTGGAGCGCTTTATGCGAAACCTGAACAAGCTAGTCCGAACATCGGTAGCTGGAAGCCTAGATTGGAAAGAGAAGTTGACCTCGTTCCTTCTGGCATACCGAACAACGCCACATTCGTCTACGGGCAAAGCCCCTGCTTCACTCATGTATGGACGCCAAATCCGTTCAAAGCTTCCCATGGTAGAAGCTGACAACAGCTCGGACGAGGAAGAGGCGCACCAAAAGGACCAACGCGCGAAGGAGAGGATGAAGACGAATGCGGACCGCGTCAACAAAGCAAAGAAGAAGAATTTCCACATCGGGGAAAAAGTACTGCTCCTTGACAAAAACCCGGTGAGGAACAAGATGAAGCCTCTCTATGAGCCTCAGCCTTACACCATCACAGCAGTAAAGAACTCCATGGTGACTGCAGAGAGAGATGGCCATAGTATTACAAGAAATGCCAGTCTCTTCAAGAGATTCATCCCACCATTCCGTGAACAGACGTCCGAAGAGGATGAAGAAAGCCTCGAAAAAGATTCAAACAATCTCGTGGACGAAGCGGAGACGAACGCAACCACCCAGCAAGCTGATCAGGAGGAATCGGTGCGACCAGAGCCAGTCCAGCGGCCACGTCGTACGACACGCCCCCCGCAGCGTCTGGAAGATTTTGTTCGCTAAACCCTTAATCCACTAGTCCAATGTTTTGTGATTATTCTCAATCAATGATTCTCGTTTTTGTGGTCTCAACCCAGAAGTTACCTAACTGTTTTGTAATGATTTGTTCTTCTCTAAAAAGGGGAGAGATGTTACATCGCGATTCAAGCATTAGTAAGTCCCGCCCCCAACCCAACGGTACGCCCGGTAGCTAGTAGGGTAATTAGAACAATATCACGCTAGCCGGAGACACTCCACCAGTGTAACTAACTACGAGGTGTTATTCTCAAGAATATCGCAGTACAACACGATCATCGTCATTTCCCTTAACCTTGGTTTTGACGATATTACAAATACATGGACCAGATTGGGCCCCTAAGGAAGTTTCGGAACAAGAAGTCCATGTGGGAGAGAATTTCGCAAGATCTTGTCGAGATTTTATCTTTAAAAAGCGGCGTGCAGTGTGAAAACCGGTACAAAACACTCATGAAACGTAAGAAGGGTGCTGTTGATGCCAACAAGATGACCGGCAATACCAGGACCTCGATTGCATACGAAGAAGAATTGAGTAAGTTGGCTGCCCTTGATGATTCCATTGAACCGGAGGTAAGACGAGGTGTTGGTATTGTTCAATATAAAAAAGACGCCAATACCTTGGAAAAGGAACCGCGTGTTGTGTCGCCCAACGCGTGGTTGAGTTCGCCGGAGGAAGAACCTGTCTCAAAGAAAGGAAAGTACTCTACCACACAGAGTTTAATACTTCAGGTGCTTCAGGAGAAACAAGTTTCTTCGAAGATAAAAGAAGAATTGAAGCAGGAGCGCCACAAAGAGCGTTTAGCATTAATTAAATCCCTCTTTGAAAAATAAATACTTGTTTGCTAGTCCCTATTTGCTCTGATTGTTTGTGATTGAAGAATACGAAAATAACAGTAAAAGGCTCGTTTAACACTCGTTCATTGCCCGTTCAAAGCTCGTCTCTAAGACTCGTTTTTTGTAGCAATTGGAAAATCATTTGTTCTCAATTTTGTGATTTTATATGGGTATTCTTATAATAGAGTTTTTTGCATACGTCGTTTTTCTTTCGTGATTTATTGTACTGGTGATTTTAGATAAGTGATTTACAAAGGTGATTTAAAACTGCTGCCTTGTGGAGTCTGTGAAGTTCTGAAAACCAAAGTAATGATTGTCCGAATATTCACTGTTTGCTCAATGCACAAAAACTAAAGTGTTGTAAGAATTTTGTCCAAGAGATAATTGTATCAGTGATATGGCATCACTTGAATTTTCCCATGTTCTTTGAGTATAGCAACGTTTAATTTTAAAATACAAGTTTTGCAGAAAATTGCGTTAGAACGAAAATTTGTACACCTTATAATTCAAAGAAAATATTAACCAGCCATTTGCAAGGCAATGCGCTGCCGCTTTGCTTCTCCAAACTGCCGTGATGGTGCTTCCTGATGGCTGCCATCGGGTGGGTGGTTTTCGTCAATAGAGTTGCTGTCTACGATGTCCGCATCAAAATCATCCGTCAAGTCATTGAATCGTATGCACAAATTGTGCAGTACACAACAAGAAATTATGAACTTGGTAATTTTATCAACAGAATGGAATTCGAGGTGCATTAGTTGTCGGAATCTCTGCTTTAAGATTCCAAAGGCATTTTCAATTACGACCCTTGTTGAACATAGCTTGCGATTGAAGCCTTGCTGCTGAGGGGTCAAGTTTCCAAAATTTTTATAAGGAGTTAACAGCCATTCGGATAAAGGGTATGCTGAATCTCCTGAACAAAACTGTTAATATTTTAGTTACAGATTTAAACGTTTACCCAGAAGATGGTAATCCCCGCCGTTGCAGATTACCGGCAAGTCGTTCGAAATAAACGACAACTTGTAGACCCTGGCGTCATGAATTTTACTGGAGGTTCCCGTGAATACGTCAATAAATGATTTGTTTGCATCGCAGATGCCTTGTAAAGTTACGGACAGCTGGTCATGACGATTTATATATGTTGACCGTATTTTATGGACAGGTTTTCTAATGGATATATAGCTTCCATCAATACACCCAAGCACACCGGGGAACCCAGAAATCTAGAAACATTTTCTGCATAGCCTCTTATGCTGTAATATATAAGTATTTACCCTTTGAAATTCGTCCGCTACTTTTTGTTTAGCTTCCGAAGTGCGAGGGAAACATATATTCCGGAGCAATTTCAACCAGGAAATTCATTACTCTTTCTACTTGGTTAAACAAGGATGACTCTCCAATACCAAACCGCCCAGCGGTATCTCGCAGACACGATTTATTACCTGCAAACCTATAAAATCATCCCTTAAAATCTACATAGAAACATTTTAGGACATTACCATAAGAAAGACAAAATATGGTTGTCTGCTGAGTTTGGTGGGCTTCCCCCTTTTTCGCGACAATTCGGGTAATGCGAAGAATTGGCAAATAAGTAAATAAGCCGGTTACACACCCGCCGCGACATTCGGAAATTTTTCCTAAACTAAAAAGCAGTACTCTTAAACGGATAACGTAAACATATCATAACTATAATTTACCTCTTCTTCTGAGTACAACCCTATAATGAATTCGTAATTTTGTATTTTCGGCCTCGGAATTTTTGAATCCAAAAGTAGCACCGCAACAAGTTCGTCAGTATCACTTTCACTTGAACTAGATGACGAAATTTCCTCTAAAAGGAGATATTGATTTTGTTTAACAGTGAGACTCATATTTGGCGCCAAAAGTTGCAGCACGTAAACCCAGCACTGACAAAATAGTCAGTGCAGCAAAAGTTGCCTTGTTGTCAACTGACTCAGTGCGCCCTGCCCCAGTTGAACACGTTGTTGTCAACTGACTCAGTGCGCCCTGCCCCAGTTGAACACGTTCAGTGCTACCGCACCGTACAGCACTTAGCAGTTGAATACGTTTCTGGCACTCAGTGCTAGGAAATGTTGCACCAGTGCTCCCAGTTGAAAACGCTATTAGACGATGTGATTGTTTTCAGTAAGACGTTTGAGGAGCATCTTGAGAGTCTTGGTGAAGTGTTCCGAAGATTCGAAGAAGTCAATTTGAAGGTGAAGCCTTCTAAATGTAAATTGCTCTGTTCGTCAGTTCCGTTTTTGGTACACGTCATTAGCCAAGAAGGTGTGTGTACTGATCCTCAGAAGACCTTGGCTATTGCTGAATGGCCTCGGCCGACAGTCAGGGGATGAGACACACCGGTTTTTGGGATTAGCCTCCTATTATAGGAGGTTTGTACCTCAATTTGCAGATATTGCAAAGCCTCTATATAGACTTACGGAGAAGAATGTGGTGTTTAACTGGAACTAAGCCTGTGAAAACGCGTTTTGTCACTTAAAGAAAAAGCTGACTGAAACTCCGGTTTTGGCTTATCCTGATTTGTCGAAGCCCTTTATTGTCGATACGGATGCAAGTAACATTGGTCTTGGTGCGGTCCTGAGTCAGATTGTTGACGGAGTAGAAAAGCCAATAGCTTTCGCTAGCAGGTAATAGACGAGGCCTGAGCTTAAGTATTGTGTTACAAGGAAAGAGTTATTGGCCGTAAAATTTGCTATGACGCAATTTGGCCATTACCTCTTGGGACGTTTATTTACCTTAAGAACGGATAACAGTGTTGTGGCATGGTTGAAGACTTGCAAAAATCCAACTGGTCAGATGTTTGGATGGATTCAAGAATTGGAGAATTATCAATTTGCCGTACACCGTCCGGGAAAGAAGCATGCTTACCCTGATGCTTTGTCAAGAAGACCTTGTTCTCAATGTGGGAAGCTGGAAGACGAAGAGGAGGAAGAGGATGGAGAAGTACCTTGTATTTCACCAGTGGCAGATAACTATGGGGTTGCAGCGGTGACGGAGCTTGAAGCATTCCCGGTTCTCGACCAACAAAGGGAAGACGCCAATCTCAAGGAAGTGAAACAATGGTTGAAGAATGAAGCGTGTGTGCCGAAGTCGACTGATGGCTTAAATCCCACGTTAAGAAGCTATTGGACACAGAAAGACAGGCTATGTCTTCGGAATGGTGGTTTGTTTAGAAAACGGCAAACCAAAGGTAAGCACGATTTTTATTTACCCTTGGTGGCAGACAACCAAAAGCGAATCATTCTCGGGGCTTATCATGGTAGCCAAACGGCAGCTCATATGGGATTTCATAAAACTCTTGAGAAGCTGCGAGAACGGGTTTACTGGCCAAGAATGAGAGCTGATGTAGCTGAGTGGTGCCGAACTTGTTTGATTTGCCAACAACGAAACCCGGTGCAGAAGATGTTGAAACTTATATTGACCATTTAGATGGATTTCCCTTGTCTCTGGCAAATGTTACTTTCCCCGGCCAGCTCTCTGGCAACCATCACTTGTCTCCTTTTCCTTTCTCTCAGTTATATAACTTGTGCCTTGTCTTTGGACCTTGCCCTGATTGTATAACTGACCCCTATTACGTCTCCGACCACACGGATGGCACCAGAACCCTTCTTCCTCACTGACGGTTGGTTTATTGCCTTCCGTCACCTATAAAAGGCCCACGCCCTAGCAACTCGGTGTGGGTCTGTCCAGTTCAGTGGCAGCTTGGCCATCGATGGAATAGTTATTCTGTCTGATTTAAATACACACTTGACAACGTTGTGCCTTGTTTTAGTTATTGCCCTGGCAGTTTGAAAATTGGTCCTCCGGACCGGATTAACCTGCTTTAAACGTGAACCACGGTTTTAGTGATTAACTTGTTCACGTGTTTTTAGTAAGCGTACTCCGGCGAACACAATGCCAGGTGATATCGAAGAAGTGCTACCCAGTGCGAGCGGAGACAGTCTCCCTCACGTCAGTGTTCCCAATCCACCTGCTATCCAGACCTCTGCACTGAACCTCGCTGCTATAGCGTTACCAGCGAAGAATCTTGGAAGATCTCGTGGAGCCCACCGCCGTCTCTTCAACGAGGCCATTGTTAAGTTGAACGTTGTTTTAACTGATGAGTCCAAGGATGTCCTCCAGGTCCGAGGCGACTTCCTCGCCCTGGAACACAGGTTCCAGATAATTCAAAGTTTATCTGTAAGGATCCAGGACGACATCGACCTGGATGACGTCTTTGAACAAGAACTAAGGGAATGCAAAAAGTATGAGGGCGACTATTATAATGCGAAGGCACGTGTGGATTCCTTTATCAATCCCTCTACTTCCATGGTCTCCTCTGATTCCCAATTTTCTGCGTCCTCCACGCCATCCTACCCGGCCTCCGCGCCATCATCGTCGGCCTCCGCGCCAGCTTTCCCGGCCTCCGCGCCAGCTTTTCCGGCCTCCGCGCCATCATCGTCGGCCTCCGCGCCAGCTTTCCCGGCCTCCGCGCCAGCTTTCCCGGCCTCCGCGCCATCCTCGTCGGCCTCCGCGCCAGCTTTCCCGGCCTCCGCGCCATCCTCGTCGGCCTCTGAGCCAGCCTTCCCGGCCTCCGCGCCACCCAACTCGGCTACCACGCAAGCCTTCCCGGCCTCCGCTCCATCATCGGTGGCCTCCGTGCCACCCTCGTCTGCCTTCGCGCCACCCGGTTTGTCTCCGTCAAATACGGCAATTTTGACCTTTCCCCACTCATCGTCTCCCCAAGGTTCGTCGTTTTTCCACAGTTCTGCCTTGCCCTTTTCTGTTCCTAAATTAAGCATAGAACAGTTCTCCGGTGACATCTTTAAATGGCGCGGGTTTTGGGACACCTTCGAAACGACGTTCGATAACCAACCCACTCTCAGCAAGGTACAGAAATTTACTTACTTACGTTCGTATCTGATCGGGGACGCAAAAAATGCTATCGAAGGGATACCTCTCAGCGAAAACAGCTACGACTCTGCAGTTTCTACTTTAAAGAGTCGATTCGGGCAACCCGATATCCTCATTTCCGAGCATATGCGGAAACTTTTAGACCTTCCGACTGTGAAGGCTTCTAGCAACACGGCCGCACTTCGTATATTGTATGATACATGTCAAGCCCAAATTAATGGCCTCAAGTCCCTAAATGTGGCCCCGGAAACCTATAATAATCTTCTACCCACCGTGCTCTTCAGCAAGGTCCCTCGCGACATCGTCCTGGAGTTTAATAGACGCTATCACGGCTCTATGACTCTGAATGACTTTCTCAGTTTTTTAAGAATTGAGACTGAAAGCAGAGAACGTTGCGGATTATTACGCAATGACCAGCCTCTCCGAGAACCTAATTCGGGCTCACAATCGAATTCTGGTAATCGCCATTCCCATCCTCGTTTCTCATCGTCTGCTTTAAGTACGTTGAATGGTAACAAGGGCCAATGGTGCGTTTTCTGCCAGTCCGATTCCCACAAGTTGACTGCCTGTCCCAAATCAATCCTAGAAAAGCGAGATTCTCTCAAGGCTAGCCGCCGCTGTTTCAACTGTTTGAAACCAAACCATTTAGCTTCTGCGTGCCACACAAGTGATTCTCTTTGTAGGAATTGTCATGGCAGGCATCATACTACTATTTGTTCCAAGCCTTATCCAAGCAGCTCAAATGCAGGCCCCCGCACACCATCCTCTGGCCTTCTGCCTAATTCCAATTCCACTTCCAAGAATCTGTCATCCACGAATCAGTTAGATTCTACTACACTCTTGGCTGGACCCATTTCCCCCGGATTCGTGTCCCTCAAAACTGCAACGGTCCGAGTATTTGGTCCCAACACAAGCGAATTAATTCGTTGTGTCTTCGATGGCTGTAGCCACCAAACGTACATTTCGCAAGATCTAGCACGCCGTTTGCAATTGTCAATCCTCCATCCAGAACGCATCTCTATTGCCAGTTTCGGTAATTCGTCTCCAAAGGAGCATCGGTCCCAGAGGGTCTCTCTGCGAATAGCCGGTCGCCACAGACCAGAACAGGCTCTTCCTCTTAATGCTCTGGAAATACCATACATCTGTTCCCCACTTCCCATGTTGACGAAGGCATGGCTCCATGAATTGCCGAGGTCATGCTATCCTTTGGCTGATGAAGTCGGCGAACATCACAGCACTAAACCCATAGACCTCCTTATTGGCGCTGACCAATATTGGAATTTCATGCTAGGCGAAATCCAGCGCATCCCGAATGGCCCCACCCTAGTAGCAAGCCGGGTTGGATGGTTGATTCATGGTCCAATTCAAACTCAAGAAAACTTAACCTCCTCTCTCTCTCTGCTCATACATTCTGATCAGCTAGAAGAGGAGAATTCCGTATCCTCAACCTTGACCAAGTTCTGGGAACTTGAAAGCATCGGCATTGTTGACTTGAATCCTCAATCTCAAGGCCCAGATCTAATTCATCAATCCCTAAAGAATTCTCTGCAATTCAACGGCGATCGTTATTCTATCGCGCTGCCATGGAAAGATCCAAGGCCTGAAGTCGGCGACAATTTCGAGCAAGCCAAATCCCGCCTAGCTTCAACCCTTAAGCGTTTGCAGCGTGACCCTCAGTCTGTAAAAAATTATTCGGACATTATTCATGATTATGAACAGAAAGGTTTTATCCAAAAGGTTCCGATTGTGCGTTCGATAAATTCCCCTGAAGGTCCTGTATGTTTTTATCTTCCCCACCATCCAGTGATTCGCCTGGACAAGGCCACCACAAAAACCCGGATGGTTTTTGACGGATCGGCTCGAACACCTACCGGAAATAGTCTAAACGACTGCCTTCAAAATGGCCCGAACTTGACTCCCGAGCTTTTAGAGATACTGATACGGTTCCGAACCCATCGCTATCCTATAATAGGGGACATTCAAGAGGCTTTTCCCCAAGTGGAGGTGCACGAGAAGGAACGAGATGCCTTGCGGTTTCTGTGGACAAATCAGCCTACAAAACCCCTATCCGATGTATTCGCCTATCGTTGGAATCGGGTCATTTTCGGGTTGGGCCCCAGTCCCGCCTTGCTTGCTGTTACCATCCAATCCCATTTAGACAAGATGACTCCAGACTTTCCAGAAACCGCACCTCTCTTGAAAGAAAACATTTATGTAGATGACCTACTAACCGGGGGTGAAACCCCCGAAGAAGCTCTGACCATAGCAAGGGAGGCTAAAGCCATTTTTTCGGCTGCGGGCATGAACCTCCGAAAGTTAACCTCGTCATGCGGTTCCCTTCAAAAGGAGCTAAATGACACTCCAATCGAATCCCAATTTCCCAGCGACACCAACTCTAAGACCCTTTCTGACACCAATGGCAAGGTTCTTGGGTTAAGTTGGAACGTACATATGGATTCCTTTACGTTCGATCCCTCCCCGATTGCGGAATATCTTAAAACCCTGTCGTTCCCCTACTCCAAACGTAGCGCCTTGCGCGTCATCGCCCGGTTTTATGACCCTGTTGGCTTCATTAGCCCCGTTGTTTTCACTGCCAAATCTCTCTTGCAGCAGTTATGGACAGTGGGCTTAGGTTGGGACGACCCCCTTCCCGAACCTGTAGCTCGTACCTTATACATGTGGGTACAAGATCTGCTAAATTTAGGCGGTCTTGAAATACCCAGGTTCTACGGATCCATCTCTCCATACTTAGCAACTATCCATTTTTTCTCTGACGCCAGCGAGAAGGGGTACGCTACGGTAGCATACCTGCGAATCGATAACAATACCTCTCCCATACAAGTCGTGCTACTCGCTAGCAAAACGCGCGTCTCTCTGAAAAAAGTGTCTATTCCCCGCCTGGAGTTACTTGGAGCCGTCTTATCCGCCAGGTTAAGTATGTATGTAAGAAAAGCCCTGGCTCCCGTCTACGGTCCCAATTTGTCTTGCACCTACTGGACGGACTCGTCAGTTGCTCTGGCTTGGATAAAGGGAAGCCCCCACCAGTGGAAACCTTTCGTGTCAAATCGGGTGCAGGAAATCCAAACCTCATCGTCACCGGCATCTTGGAAGTTTTGTCCCGGAGTGGACAATCCAGCTGACCTAGGGTCACGGGGGGAGACCGCTAAACAGCTGGTCTCTTGCCCAAAATGGTGGCATGGCCCTTCCTGGCTAGCCAACCCCGAAGACTGCTGGCCTAGCAAGATCTCTTCAACGTCAAAGGCTACTGATACTGCAGCTCAAATCGAACTACGAAAACCCCAAACGACTCTTGTCATTTCGGAAGAGCACTCTTGCCCCATCGACTTGGAACGATACAGTTCAGTTTTTAAACTAATACGTGTGACCGCAATAGTTCTTCGGTTTGTTAAAAATATCAAGGGTTCTCGTGGATCCCGCACTGCCGGTAAGTTAACCGCAAGTGACCTGTCATTCGCCGAACTCTGGTGGGCAAGAAGAGTCCAAACTGAAGCATTTGCGAATGAGATCAGTTGTATTAGAACCAACAAGCCCTTACCTTCATCTTCAATACTCAAATCGTTTCATCCAGTTATGGATTTTAAAACAGAAACCCTAAGAGTGAACAGCCGTTTACGTCTAGTGACTTTGCCCGATTTCAATGTCGCGCCAATATTAATGCCTTTTAATCATCCCTATGTCAAATTGCTCATTCGTAAGTATCACATTCTTAATGGACATTCTGGATGTCGAGATACTCTAGCCTTCATTCGGGGTGAATATTGGATTTTACGCGGTAAACAAGCCTTCAAGAATCTTCTCAACCGCTGCGTAATTTGTAACCGGTTCAACTCCCGTCCCTACCATGAGGTAACTGCACCGTTACCACCAGATCGGGTCACGCCGTGCGATCCATTCTCCATTTGCGGGATCGACTTTGCGGGACCCGTCTATGTCAAGACCACTGCCGGGTCAACGAAGGCATATATTTGCCTATTTACCTGTGCCGTATCTCGTGCCCTTCATTTAGAGGTAGTAACTGACCTATCGACACACGTCTTTTTCATGGCATTACGGAGGTTTGTTGCACGTCGGGGTATTCCAACAACCATATACTCCGACAATGCTCTAACCTTCAAAAAGGCTAATCGAGATATCCAAAGGACCCTCCAAGACCCTGAACTTCAGAATTTTTCGTCATCTCTTCGTATCTCTTGGAAATTCATCGTCGAACGTGCACCCTGGTGGGGTGGATTTTACGAGCGAATGGTCCGAAGTACGAAAACGGCATTAAGGAAAATCTTAGGGACCACAAGTTTTACGTTAGAGGAATTCCAAACGGTTTTAACCGAAGTCGAAGGCATCCTGAATTCCCGGCCGTTGACACCTCTCTACGACGACCCTGAGGAACTTGAACCTCTTTCTCCTGGCATCTTGCTCATGGGCAAGAGACCAAATCGCTTGCCCCCGCTCTCCTACCCTCCCGTACACGCCCCTTCATCGACTGCTCGTGAGTTAACCAAACGCGCCCGTTACCGTGAAACAGTGGTCATCAGATTCTGGAACCGATGGGTCAGGGAATATCTCCCTGAATTATGGAAGGATGCATCTGGGAAGGAGACGATTAAAACCGTTAAACCCAACGATATCGTGATTGTTTACGAAGACAACGTCCGTAGACAACAATGGAAGCTAGGACGTGTAACCGAAGTATATCCTGGGCGTGACGGGCGCATCCGAGCATCCACGGTGAAAACCAAGGATGGATTTATTAATAGGGCTATTAATCATTTATACCCATTAGAAGTGTAGGAATTCATGTTTTACTTTGAAAGTCCGTTGACGTTCTTCCAAAGGGGGGAGAATGTTGAAACTTATATTGACCATTTAGATGGATTTCCCTTGTCTCTGGCAAATGTTACTTTCCCCGCCCAGCTCTCTGGCAACCATCACTTGTCTCCTTTTCCTTTCTCTCAGTTATATAACTTGTGCCTTGTCTTTGGACCTTGCCCTGATTGTATAACTGACCCCTATTACGTCTCCGACCACACGGATGGCACCAGAACCCTTCTTCCTCACTGACGGTTGGTTTATTGCCTTCCGTCACCTATAAAAGGCCCACGCCCTAGCAACTCGGTGTGGGTCTGTCCAGTTCAGTGGCAGCTTGGCCATCTTGGCCAGCTTGGAATAGTTATTCTGTCTGATTTAAATACACACTTGACAACGTTGTGCCTTGTTTTAGTTATTGCCCTGGCAGTTTGAAAAGAAGACTAGAAGAGTCCCTCTTAAAAATCTGAAAGTTGAGCATCCCAATCAACTTGTTGCAATGGATATTTTAGGGCCGCTTCCTGAAACAGCACAGGGTAACCGATATATTTTGGTTGTTGGAGATCTTTTTAGCAAGTGGATCGAAGCGTTTCCTATTCGGGATCAAGAAAGTAAAACAGTGGCTAGCAAATTTTTTAATGAATACGTGTGCCGATTTGGATCGCCCATTCAGTTGCATTCCGATCAAGGACGGAATTTTGAATCTAAATTGCTGGGTGAGGTGTGCCAGTTGTTGAACATCCAGAAAACTCGTACGACGCCTTATCATCCCCCAGAGCGACGGATTTGTGGAACGCGCCAACAGAACAACTTTAGCGGGGTTAAGCAAACTGTTGGAAGCGGGGGATGACACTTGGGACGAGTTGTTACCCAAAGTATTAATGGCTTACCGATCTGGAGTTCAGTCATCAACGAAGTTTTCTCCGGCTATGTTAAGGTTTGGTCGGGAGTTGCGTTTGCCGGAAGATTTGATTTTTCAAGGAGCAAACATGGATGGAGTGAACAACGGTAAAGTCCTTGAGACAGATTACGCTTCAGAGTTGCAGAAGAATCTTATCAACGTGTATAAGATGGCCCAAACAAATTTACATATTTCTTATGGACGGGAGAAAGAACAGTATGATAAGTTACTGCACGGAAAGCGATATTTGTTAGGAGACTAGGTGTTACTGAAAATAGTTCCTAAAAGAGGAAAGCATGTGAAATTTCACCGTCCTTGGGAAGGTCCGTATACGGTTATTAAAGTAATTAGTGAAGAAGTGTTAAGAATCAAGCATGATCAGTCAGGGCGACGGAAAGTTGTTCACTCTAATAATGTTAAGCCGTATTTGGTTCCTGAGAGTGCAACTTCTCAACAAGAGAGTACGTCTCTGCGTAAAGACAATGAGGAAGTAGTGGATGATCTTGCTGCAGGTGAAGAGGCTGCACAGAAATCAAGAGAAAGAAGCACGCAAGAAGAGCGGTATTTGAACACAAGTGATTGGGTTATTGTGGACAGTGAAGTGGAAGAGCCGGCTGTTGATTTACCTCAAAGTGATGTGTCAGATCGGCAATCGGAAGGTCAGTTGGCTGATCAAGGAAGTGTTAGTTCGGACGAACCTGAGAGAGTAGACCAGGTGACTGGTCAAGAAACGGAAGATGCAATCGTACGTAAAAATCCAGCAGGAGAATCATTGCGTCCTGTTCGGCTGAGACAGCCTCCGGAGCGTTTCGGTTATTTCGAGACTGGACAACCGTTAGGCATTAGGAAAGATTTTCGTAAAGGAGGCGAATGTAGTGTAGCTATACTATTAAGTTATGTCAGGGTTAACCTTTTGGAATGTTTGCCTTGATCTTTGTTGACCCTTGTTTGGCAATTCCCTTTATGCCAAGTGACCTCGACTTGTACTATGTACTCTTGTATATATGGAGTCAATCCTTGTTAATAAAGTCAGTCGTAGTTAACCCAACATTCGGTAACTTACATATATTACGTGGCCTACTCCTCCCTTTGTCTAAATCGCTGCAGTCATCCACAGCTGACATCATTGGGGGCATGACACTTGTCGACGAAATAATCCAAATTCTAGAAGGACGAAGATCAAATGCTGAGAACGAATTTAAGGATATCTACAAAAAGCTCGCTGCTGTTTGTGAGAAACTGGAAATCGACCTTAAATTACCACGACGTGTTGGAAGGCAGATTCACCGGGCCAACTACCAAACAACATCTCCAGATGAGTATTACAGGTATGTAGATATTAATGATTTCATTCATCCTTTGTTATATTTTTAGAGCAACCATTGCTTAGAAATGTTAACTGGTTACTTCAGACAGGCCATTTACATCCCTTATCTGGAAAGCATGGTCAACCAGTTGAAAGAACGATTTGCCCCAAATGAACGAGTCTGCATTCAGATTCAACATCTGCTTCCAAGGTTTCTTGACCAAGGATCCTTCAATGACCTGGAGGAGACCCTTGAGTACTACGCCTGCGATCTTGGTCACACATCTGCTGTTCGTGGTGAATACTTCCGCTGGAAAGCCAAATGGTCGAATGTCCCAATGGCGGAGCGGCCACATACCGCAATTGATGCTCTGCAACATTGTCAACATTCATTCTATCTATCCACAGATCAATACGCCGCTCAAACTATTCATCACGTTGCCCCTTTTTTCCGCGACAGCCGAGAGATCCTTCTCAACTATGCGCAGACTCAAATCTTATCTACGCACCACAATGGGCCAGACAAGGCTGAATGGGCTTGCCCAGATGAACATCAATCGTGACCTCAACATCAATGAAGAAACCGTCATCGACATTTTATCACAAAAGAAACGTCGGCTGAATTTCACATTGTAATTTACCATTTCAAATTACATGTCTTATGGTTTGTTATTTTTAATCATTGCTGAAACTGCCTGAAAGCCTTGACTTTTGTGGGTGGGAAATATCTTAGTAAAACTCCTTACTAATCAGTGTCTGTCTCGTGGCCCCACCCGTAAAAAATTCCTGGCTGCGCCCCTGATACTCACCCATCTCATTCCCAGTACAAGATAGAAGACCAGATAGAAAAGTGGCCATAAACAAAACAGCGGAACCAAAACAACAGAGGTAAGAAAAAATTATCAACAAAAACCTCCGGAAACTATAAAAACACACTTGAAAGGCAACAAGGAAAAAATTAACGTAATGCAACTAACTTTCACAGGTCAAACCATGTCGCAAATCGGATTCGTCCACCATGTAGGACAACTACGGAAGAGAAACAACGTCACCGACAAGAAGAATCAGAACACCCACTACTTCAAGTTCCTCCTCCAAACAGGAACCAACTCGTACGAATACTGGATTTGCTTCTCAGAAGGCCTCTACGACCAAATTAAACGCTTGGAAAAGCACAAAATTGTTACGCAGCTCACTTTACTGAAGGAAACCTCAACCCAATCACCAGCACCTAAGCGCGGCAAAACAGAAACCATGAAACTCAACTATAAAAGCCAAATTCAAGAGAAAGACACACCACTCACATTCTCGCACAGAGGACCGCAACCAGTCAAAGCTACACTCCAAGCCTGCTTCGAGTACCCGAACAAAATATATCACATCTGTTCAGACGAAATGTTAAATTTTACAACTTTTGTATGTTACTTTGACAACTTTACCCTTTCTCCCTAAACTCCAGATGTACGGAGCTCGAGAAAGGCGTAACTAACATGTAACTAGGCTGAAAACTGACTCCTACGATTGACAGGCCAGAAAAGGGGTACCTTTTGCATGGGCACCCCGTAGGACGATTTATGACTGACAATAACAGACTTCGCACATGTTTTTAGACGTTTAAAATCTTTAACTGACGAGTGACGACGACGAGCGACCAAGACTTCAGCTTAGTATAAATGTAATTTTGTATGAAGAATACAAAGAGTTCTTGCTTGACGTTGGAGCCGTGTGCATCTTTACTGCTCAGTAAAAAGGCTTGCAACGGAGCAAAGCTCCAAGTTCAGCGATTTAAGCCGAGTTAGAATTCTCTCTATATTACAGAAGGGTAATCTAGGGAACTCGTGCTTAAATCTGGTCCTCCATCTGAACATTTGGTCCTCGCGGGACCGGATCAACAGTTAATTTGCGATCTGTCAGCCCGTGTGGCATAGTTATAGTTGGTGAGTGGTACATGTGATACACACAGTGATAACACCTGCAGCAGTGAGTGTCACCATGTCGGAATCAAGCCGTTCTCAATTATCCGTCAGTCAGACGAGCCACACAAACAAGATTCCAGAGGATGTCTGTGCGCTACCTATAGAACAGTTAAAGAAGAGAAGAGCTAATTGCCGGCGGACAATCAGCACTTGCTGTACTTATATCGAAACGACTATAAAGGAAAGCAAGTCAAGGAGGA
The DNA here is from genome assembly GCA_023053545.1 of Lepidurus packardi. NCBI lineage: Eukaryota > Metazoa > Arthropoda > Branchiopoda > Notostraca > Triopsidae > Lepidurus > Lepidurus packardi. The sequence continues at coordinate 10,007,425 of JAKZAN010000001.1, forward strand.
CCGCCGCAGCCTTACTCAAACGAGCTCGTGATGCTTTCAGCCTACTAGAACAGATCACGCAGAAGCTCTCCGAAGACCTCGACGAAGAAGAAGCCTCCGCTGAAGAAGCGAAACTTCTACAATATTTGTCGAAAGTAGGAGAAGCACAAGAAGCAGTGGAACTCTATGTAGGATCACAAAGCAGTAATTTTGTACCATCAGCAAACGAGTCCACATACGAGTCAGATGCGGTAGCCTCAGTAACCTCGGATACTCCTAACGAAGAAGAACGTCGTTTGGAAGAGGAAACAGCAAAAAAGCGTATTGAGGTAGTTTCAAGTCAAGAAGCTGCACAAAAGGCTTTAGCTGAAGCTCAATTAGCCCAAGCCGCGGCTGATCAAGCACAACAAGATATGGAAAGTTTGGAGTCCCAATCGGCACAACTCAGACTGTCCAAACACAGGCAACCAGCCTCAGTCGGACAAAGACCATCTCCATCCGTGATCTGGGCGTCTCCCATACATGAAGATTCACCTTGGGAAATCAGTCGACACAACAATAGACGCCCGAGGAAAGATCCAGCTCCTGACGATTGGATCGAGGACTACCTGGACGGTAGACCTTGTTATGATTCTTGGTCTTCGGAGTATGGGCATCAGACGTCCATCAAAGCCGACCTGGAACCGTACGATGGCTGTGCGCTGCAGTGGTTCTCCTGGATTGACCTATTCAAGGCTCTAGTCCATGATTCATCTAAGTCTCCAGGAGAAAAATTGGCGATCCTTCGCAGAAGTATGCGTGGGGATAACATGGACATAGTTTATGGACTTGGAGGTGGTGAAGAGGCTTACAAGGCTTCCAACCGCAAAACACTCAAGTGCGTGAAATGTGGAGCTGAGCACCTCATTTCCTCTTGCGCAGCCTTCAAGCCCTATCTGTCCAAGAACGTTTGGAGTTTGCACAAAAGAACAAGCTATGTTTTGCCTGCCTACGCGGCCAGCACTACTCCCGTGATTGTAGAAACGCTAAGGAGTGCGGTATTACTAATTGCAAGCGTCGTTACCACCGATTACTCCACTCTAAATCCCCAGAGAAGACCGCGTCTTCTAACGTCCATACTGTCCAAAGAGTGGCACAGAGAGTAGCGTTCGGAGTGATCTCTGTCTCCGTGCTTGACAAAGACGGAAACCGTCAACGCGCAACTTTGATGCTGGACAGCGACGGCGGAACTGGGGGGGGGGAGCAGAGGGGGCAGCTGCCCCCCCTACAATTTTCCAGGGGGGCAAAGGTATGATTTTGCCCCCCCTGGAAAAGTGCTTAAAATTGCACATCAACACATGTCAGCAGCTCAGCACAAGGACCTTGGCCCAGCACTCTAAAATATTGGTAAATGTTCAACTTTTCTCTCCTCGCTCAGGGGGCTGGGATCTTCTGACAAAAAAATCTCCTCACCTCACCTTACTCATGTAGTCACTACACATCTGCAGCACAACCCCCTAATCCTTTCCATGTGCACACTCACTCGTACACACGCACTCGTACCACTCCTTATAAAGCCCCGGTGACCCAGTCAGATGGACAGAAGGAGAAGCTTGCAGCCGGCTTTAAAACCAACTGCAGTTCGACTTATATCCAACCACAGGATTGGCTTATATATTTATGTGAGACAACCTGCCCCCACCCCTCATGGTGACTGCTCTTTCCTTGCTACTAGGGTTACCATCCGTCCTTAAATGATAAGGACAGTGTCGGAAATTCCGATTTCCTCCTTTCTGTCCTATCTCCTTTCTATCCTACCTCCTATTCTATTTTTCGCAGCACGCGTTCAATGTTCAGTTTTGTACCCTATCGATCGCTTCTTTCTGTTTTTCAAATTATTGATCCATTCTTTTCGATCCACCCTGCACGTGCTGCCAAAGCTAACCTTTCCTTCAGTACTTCTAAACCTTTCTTCTAGTTCTTTCTCTGACATTTGGCCCCCTATAAAAGGCAGTCGGTTTTCGATAGAGACCAATGTTCCACTGCACCTTGGTGCAAGCTCTCTCCTACCTTTGTATGTGCGCTGCCTTGCTGGCATTAATAAAAGTCGTAAGACCGAGCCAAAAACTTATCCATTAAAAATACACAACGCAGGGTTTAAGTTTCCCCAATATTTAACTGACCAATATTTCCGACATTTTGGTGCCGTGACCAGGATGCCAGCATCGCTCATACCCCTCAAGAGGTCCCGTGGCATGTTCTATGCCTTCGTCAAAGGTTTGAAAGTGAACGTGGACGAGTACATGAATGGCCCGACAACCCCCGCAGAAAAGAAGCAGAAGCTGGTACGCACTCTTCAAACCCTCGAGACAAAATTCGCCTCGATCTCCTCCCTGGACGCCAAGATCCTCGACTTAACGCCCCAGGAGGAATTAGAAGAAGAAGAAAAGGCCATCATCCGTTACGAAATCGAATATGAGGACTACGTGGTATACCTACAGTCTGGCATCTCCCAACTGCAAGGTATCATCAGTGTACAGCCTCCCCCAAGCGCCGCGGTCCCCGTACCCCCTTACCCAAGAAAGTCCAAACTTCCCGAACTTAAATTACCCTTTTTTGATGGAAGTCCCATGAACTGGCAGAACTTCTGGGATACGTTTAAGTCCGAGATCCACGGAAATACCGAGTTATCGTCTGTTCATAAATTCCACTACCTCATCGGACAACTCCAAAAGGAAGCAAGGGAGACTGTGAAAGGATTATCCCCCTCTGACGTAAACTACACATTGGCCATTGATCTCCTACTCGAACGGTTTGGAAAACCTGAGAAGCTTATCCAGCATCACATCAGAGCCTTACAGGATTTGAAGTTTTCTGCGGATTCAGTCTCAGGATTGAAGAGTTTTGTACTCACCCTAGAGCAACATCTGAGAGAACTCGAAGCCTTAGGAAGACCCATCAACGATTATGGCGACTTTCTGGTTTGCCAAATTCAAGACAAGCTACCCTCGACTCTCAAGCAAAATATGTATAGAAGTCGTGGTAATTCTTCCTGGGATCTGCTCTCATTGCGTCAAGTCTTAAAATTAGAACTGGACATCGCCGAATCGTGTGAATCCCCCAAACCAATCGACGACAAGCCTAAGTTCCAACCCCCCAAGACTCCCGAGGCCTCAGCCCTACTGACGGCTGCACCGATGAGCCCCAAGTCAGATATGACCTCCAAACCCCCTAAATGTGCGTTTTGCCAAGGACCCCACAAGCCACAAGACTGTCCGCGGTACCCGACCATTCCCGAACGATTTGCTTTAGCAAAGGAGAAGCGAATGTGTTTCAATTGTCTGGCCCATTCCAGCCACTCCAAGGCTTCCGAATGTAAATCCAAGTTTCGCTGTATGATATGCAAGCGTGCCCATCATACTAGTCTCCATCTTTCGCGTCCTCCCGCTCCATCTACACCAGAGAATGAACCTGAATCGTTGACAACTGCTATGTCTGTCCACAGCGATTGTTCTTCCTCATCGCAATCTTCCCCGTTACCTCAGCTAGTTTTCCTCAAGATTGCAGAGGCCCCTGTCATGGTGAATGGTCGGAGCACAACCGCGAACATATTGTTCGATGATGGCGCACAACGGTCTTTCGTAACTGAAGGGTTACTTAAGAAGCTAAGACACAAGCCTCGCCATTCGCAAACAACCAATCTTCATACCTTCGGAGCACAACCTCAAAAGACCAAGCTACCTACCACCCAAATATCTATCCTCAACCTTCGTAATGAAGCTCAAGATATTTTAGTGAATGTAGTCCCCAGTATCGTAGCTCCTCTTAATCTTCGCTCGCCTATCAGTATTTCCAGCTACCCGTATCTCCGAGACCTCCCCTTAGCTCACCCCAACGTAAACCAAGATCTCTTGGAAATTGATGTACTAATCGGAGCTGACCATTCATGGGAATTTATTGAAGACGACGTCGTCCGTGGAAATGGGCCAATCGCAATCCGCTCTACCCTTGGATATTTACTGTCAGGACCCGCGCACACTGGATCACAAACCTCGAATTCGTGTTCCCTGTTACTGGTTGGTCAAGGACCTTCTTCCGAAGAACGCAACTTGGAAGATTTCTGGCAAATTGAGTCAATTGGTATCACTTCCACAAAACCCGACGACATCTACCTGCGAGAGTACCAAGATCCCAAAGTGAACCGCCAAGAGGATGGAAGGTATTGCGCTAAGCTTGCCTGGAAGGAAGACCATCCCTCACTTCCCTCAAATTTCAACGTTGCTAATTCTCGCACAACCAATCTACTGAAGCGCCTTCGAAAAGATCCCAAAACTCTGGAGCAGTACGATTCGATTTTCAAGGAGTACGAAGAGAGAGGATTCATCGAAAAAGTCAGCAATGAGCTTCCAACTCTCCCTTCAAATACCCACTATCTACCCCATCGCCACGTGGTGAAGGATTCCTTAACCACGCCCATTCGCGTCGTATTCGACTGTTCTTGTCAATCGGAGCCAGGCCAACCCAGTCTAAATCACTGTTTGGATCCCGGACCCTCCCTTCTCAACGATCTTTGTGGAATATTACTTCGTTTTAGAGAGCACAAGTTCGTCGTTTCAGCTGATATCGAGAAAGCATTTTTGAACATCACGCTTGCTGAAGAAGATCGCGATTTCCTACGTTTCCTATGGCCCAGGAATCCGCCGGATCTGACTTCTCCATTCGCTACCTATCGATTTCGAGTCGTGCTTTTTGGTGCCTCCTGCTCTCCGTTTATTTTGTTAGCGGTTCTGGATAAACATCTAACATCATATAACACCCCCCAGGCTCGAACCCTCAAGAAAAATATATATATGGATAACTTGCTAGACGGAGCTACCAGCGAAAATCAACTCGTCACTTTATACCACCAATCGCGACACATGTTAGCTGAGGCAAAGATGAACCTGCGAGATTGGTCTACAAATAGTCCGCTTCTGAGGAAACAGCTAGTCCTAGACCACACATTGTCATCAAGCGCTACGGTTAACATCCTTTTATTAAAGTGGCTTACGGAAACTGATTCCCTCACTTACCCCTCCTTTGACCTTGGACCCCTTACGCTAACGCCTACGAAGCGATCAGTACTCCAACAGATAAGCCGGATTTTCGATCCCCTAGGGTTTCTGGGCCCCATTACTATTTCTGGCAAGATTCTTATGCAAGGAGTCTGGAAAAGTGGAATCGCCTGGGATGAAACTCTTCCACCAGCCCTACTCCAGTCCTGGTCAGTCGTCTTAAAAGAGCTCACCCTCATCGAAGGCGTGGAACTCCCTCGCCTCTATTTATCACATCCAAGCGCTGCGACTAGCCTCCACATCTTTGCCGACGCCAGTCCTCAAGCTTATGGAGTAGTAGCCTATTTGGTTGGTCATCAGGAATCATCCTTCGTCTTTTCAAAATCACGCGTTGCCCCTCTTAAGACATTGACTCTTCCTCATCTCGAATTACTTGCCCTACTCTTAGCTTGTCGCCTCGCCACCTACTTAAAGGAAAACCTCCCTTCCGAGTCCCTCAGACCTGTCCATATTTGGACGGATTCGCAAATTGCACTACACTGGGCCACGGACTCACGTCCTCCACGTCGAGTTCTCGAAAATCGGATTAATGAAATTAAGCGCTTGACTGCGAACCTCCAAGCAGAAATTCTACACTGCTCCACCTCCGATAATCCAGCAGATCTTCTCACCCGTGGCATATCTTTCACGAAGTTTCAACAATCAACCCTCTGGCAACATGGACCGGAACTGCTAAAGCACCCGCTATCGGCATCTCCTATATCCCTTAACGTTGCACTCGTGATTCAAACAGACCCCCCATCGGTAACAACCCAACCGATAGTGCCGGAGATTTTCTCGCGATTCCGTTCGTGGACCAGATTACTCCATGTGCTCTCCTGGATCTTTAGGTTTTTTACCAAAAGTAGGAATTCCGCAAAGAGAGTCGGACCCCTTTCAGTAGAAGAATTAACCTTCACCGCAGAATGGATTTTTCGTCGCACGCAAGAGCTAGATTTCCCTGAAGTTTACGATGCTTTAGCTTCAACTACGCCCTCAAAAAAAATCGCAATTATCCGTCAACTTGGGCTGTACCTAAGCGAAAAGGGACTCATTCGATGCAAAGGAAGGATACAGAACGCTTCGCTTCCCATTACTGCTCGTAACCCCCTTTTACTCTCGAATCGTTCATCGATTACCCCCCTGTTAATTCGCCATCACCACGAAGAAACTGTTCATTCTGGCGCGAATTCCTTGCTTACCTGTCTTCGACAGCGTTTCTGGATTCCCGCCGTTTTACCCGTTGTTAAGCGCGTCATTCGTGAGTGTCTACCCTGCCAACGACTCAGTAGCACTCCGTATGGCGTAGCCCAAGCTGCTCCGTTACCCCACTTCCGGATCTCTCCTGGCATCCCTTTCGAAGTCACGGGAGTGGATTTTCTAGGACCCCTTTTCGTTAAGGATTCGACTTCGGACAAGCAAGAGCTCAAGCAGTACATTTGTTTATTCACTTGTGCAAAAATTCGTGCTGTGCACCTAGAATTGGTAAACGATCTCAAGGTTGCGACTTTCCTGCATGCTATGCAGCGTTTCATCTACAGGAAAGGATGTCCTCGGTTGTTAATCTCTGACAATGCCACCACGTTCGAGGCTGCGTCTAGCTTCCTTTCCAATAACTCTGCTTCTCAAGTCCTACAATCTTACCTCGCAGAGAAGAAGATCGTTTGGAAACACATACCGAAACGAGCTCCCTGGTACGGAGGATTTTGGGAGCGGCTAGTAGGCATGACCAAGGCCCTGTTGAAGCGTCATCTAGGAAGGGCACGGATTAACAAACAAGATCTTGAAACCTTGATTGTCGCTATAGAAGCACAATTGAACAATCGACCTCTAACGGCGAACTTTGCCGATTTGAATGATTTAGACCCCTTGACCCCCTCTCACTTTCTTCATGGACGATTCTTGCCTACCCTATGTTGCACGACTCTTTATGAAGAACCTGAGTATGGAACGCCTGATGACCTGACCAGGTCTTTCCTCAACCTACAAACAATATTGGGTAGCTTTTGGAAGCGTTGGTCTCAAGAATATCTGACGTCTCTTCGCCAACATCATTCCATCGTCTCCGCGACAAAAAATACGGAGCCTAAGATTGGTGAATTAGTCCACATTCATGACGATGGCAAGAGACAATTTTGGAAACTAGGTCTCATTACGGGACTAGAACGTGGGAAAGATGGAGTCGTTCGTTCGGTTTCTCTTCGGACTGCTAATGGCACTACGAATCGTCCTATTACTCGTCTCTACCCCTTAGAACTCCAACCAGAAGAAACTTCGCCCGAAGAGGACGCACCGTCAGCGATACCCAATCCTATACAAGGTGTACGCAAGCGACATCCACGAGAAGCCGCCGAGATAGCTCGCATTCGGATTCGCAAGATAGCCTCCGACGAAATCGCATAACTACAATTCCGGCCGGCGGGAGAATGTCGGAAATTCCGATTTCCTCCTTTCTGTCCTATCTCCTTTCTATCCTACCTCCTATTCTATTTTTCGCAGCACGCGTTCAATGTTCAGTTTTGTACCCTATCGATCGCTTCTTTCTGTTTTTCAAATTATTGATCCATTCTTTTCGATCCACCCTGCACGTGCTGCCAAAGCTAACCTTTCCTTCAGTACTTCTAAACCTTTCTTCTAGTTCTTTCTCTGACATTTGGCCCCCTATAAAAGGCAGTCGGTTTTCGATAGAGACCAATGTTCCACTGCACCTTGGTGCAAGCTCTCTCCTACCTTTGTATGTGCGCTGCCTTGCTGGCATTAATAAAAGTCGTAAGACCGAGCCAAAAACTTATCCATTAAAAATACACAACGCAGGGTTTAAGTTTCCCCAATATTTAACTGACCAATATTTCCGACAGACAGTACTTAAATTTGGTATGCCCGTCCTTAAGGGTGTTTGTCCTTAAATATGTCCTTAAATGGGAGTTGCTGCTAAATTTGTAGACATTTCGTCAGAATAAAAGGACTAAAACATCAATAATACATGCCGGCCGCATGCAGTTTCAAGTTCCGTTTAAAAATGGCTAGCCGTTCGGCATAGCGGGCCGTGGACAACGGCTATAGCCGTCAAAGTCAAACACACGCTCCTGAAGGGGAATGCAACTGTCATTTCCTATTGGCTAATGGTAAGTGGCTAGTGACGACACAAGTATACGGCGTATACGTGTGTATACTATACGCACTCGTGTGTAATCATTTGTGTGTTGCTGGCTGCTCTGAGACATTGCACGGCTCTCCACAGTCTTCAGTTACCATACTTAGGAGGTGTCTTGACTAAGTAAGTACGTATAATTAATGGAATTATTGTGTCCTTAAAAATTTCCTAAGTAGTCCTTAAATTTTATCCGCGTGAGATGGTAACCCTACTTGCTACGCAGTATGTGAGTGTGTGTGTGTGTCTGTTTGAGTGTGCGTTGTGCGATACAGGAATCAACAGAAGACTCAAATCTCTTTAGTCTATTGTGTCCTTTGTATGTTTCTAACACTTTGGAATTGCATAGCATGTCTCCACCTCCTGGAAAACGCCCAAGACCGAATCTCCTTAGCTATTTTAGCGGAATAACTTCCGACTCACCGCTGCCCACAAAAACAACATTACCGCTACCGGAATCTTCAGCATCTTCCAGTCAATCCATTGATCAATATTGCAGCAAACTTCCCTTTTATACTCGTTCGTTGTACTCTCCTTTTACTCTTTTCCTGTTACTCTTTCGATGTTCTTTCACTTTCTCCTGGGGGTTGTTTTTACTGTTCTGGGAGAGTCGAGGTTTTGGTTTGAGAGCGAGTGCACGTTAATGCAATCGTATATGTCTTACCCAGTGGGTTCATTACATATTTTGGTGCCAGAAGTGGGATCAAACTTTAACAATCATTTTATTAACAATCATGGATGGCCGCACACAAGCTAAACCAGTCGTGGTTGCTTCTGCCCTTGTTGAACCGAATCCGGCTTCCGAAGTGTTACTTGGTCAACTCATGGTGGCCCTCAACCCTCTTGTTGGAAGCCAGTATCTGGGAGAAATACCTAATTTTACTGGCAAGGACGATACGCAAACGATCTCCGAATGGCTAGCTTTATTTAACCAGGTCGCCTTGTGCGCGAAGTGGGACGTGGACACTCGTTTTAACTTGATAGCCCTCCGGCTAAAAGAAGTGGCTGGTGAGTTCTATACCAACTGGAGGAAAACAAACCGTAACAAAGTGTATGACGATTTCGTAAAGGATTTAAAAGAAAGATTTGGGGATACGACAGCCAAGGCCAGGAATGAAGCTCTTTTCAACGATTGCCGCCAGGAGCCGGGTCAAACAGTGCGTGATTTTGCTCAGCAATTAACCGTGTTAGCTCGAAGAGCTTACGAAGATCAGGCCACTAGCGATGATGCACGAGTTTTCCTAAGCCACATTAAATTGCAAAAGTTCATAAGAGGGTTAAGCTCACGGATTCAGCGTCTTGTTATCTCTGCGGAACCAACTACTTTCGATGACGCAGTTCGAATCGCGGTCAAAGAAGAAACAAATGAGATGCTTGTGCGTAAAGCTTCCGCTGAAGTTGGTCAAATTCGAAGTGAACAGTTAACGGGGGATCAGCCACACGGCAGCAATGGAAACCGCGACACAGGACCCCATTCCCCCATTCGTGATATCCGCCTGGAAGACAAAATTGACGCGTTAAGTCAGCAGGTGGCTCGCATACAGATGACGTCAAATTCACGTGACCGTCGTGACTCTATCGATGATTACCGGCCAACAGCTCGCGGATACCGTAAATCCGAAGAACGTTATAGCGGATCCACTTCTCGTGAACGACAGGGATACAGCCCGTATAGACGCGGCCCATCGGCAAGGTCCACATCGAGAGAACGGTATAGGAATTCGCGTCGAGTTCAGTTTGCGGATATAACGTGCTATAACTGCAACCGGAAGGGACACATTGCAAGGGAATGCAGACTGTCGAACGGCGGGAATCCACAATTTGGCCGTCCAGAGTTTCCAATTGGTGCAGGTAGATGCTATAACTGCGGAAATTTAGGACATCGCGCCGCTGAATGCAGAGGGCGTCGTTTAAACTGATTAAGCCAGCTGTTAACGGTCAGCTGGGTAACCTTGCGAGTGGAAGCCGTACTCAGGACGTTCCCCTTAAGACTGGAAATTGGGTTAGAATTTGGTTACGGGTTGGGAATTTGGAATTGTTAACACTTGTTGATACCGGCTCATCGGTAACGGTGATCAATGAAAAGTGCATACGTCGACTTTTTCCTCGTTATCAGAAATATCAAGCGGAGGAGGGAATCCGACTCACGTCTGTAAGTGGCCAACAGTTGAATGTTAAAGGTATGCTCGAGCTACCTGTGGAGTACAATGGAATGCGGTTTCAAGAAAAGTTTTATGTCGTTGAAGGAATTAAAGAGGAGTGCATTCTTGGGGAAAACGCTGTGAAAGCTCATGGCCTCGTCATTGACGGAAGGGAGCAAATGATTTACATTTCAAGAAATACCCCTGCACATACGTGCCTCGCAATGGAGGAATGCCGCCAGACAATAGTGTCCGAGGATCAACGCGGGGGATTCCATTTGGAAGTCACGAGATCTACCGGAATTCCGGCGAAATCTCGCGTAAGTGTCGACTGTGCGGTTGATGCGAGTATTAAGGAAGGAACGGAGTTGCTTGTTAAGCGAGTGCTGTGGTTGCCCCTACCTCAAGGCATTCAGTTAGTGACCTCAATGGGATCCGTCAAGCCCAACGGCAAAGTAGCTTTAACATTCGAGAATAAGGGCGTAAACGGCAAGAGGTTGGAAAAAGGCCTCGTTGCTCAAGCGACTGTGTTGAAAGAGGACGCAGCTAATAAAGAATTCATGGAACGGATTGAAACATCACACCTACCGCCCAAACAACGCCAATGCTTACGAAACTTGATAGAACAGTACACCGGAATCCTTGCCCGGTCTGATAAAGACCTCGGTTTAACACACCTGGTGAAGCACAAGATTAATACAGGCAACGCAGCCCCCATCTTTCAAAGACCGTACCGGGTTCCGGAGACGCAGCGCCGGGTAATCGACCAACATGTGCAAGACATGCTCGAGCAAGGAGTCATCCGGCCGTCCTCGTCACCTTGGAGTTCCTCAGTGGTATTGGTCCCTAAGAAATCCGGAGAAATGCGCTGCTGCATCGATTTCCGCAGACTCAATGCTCTCGTTATGCCGGACAGACATCCACTACCTAGGATTACGGACACTCTGGAAGCTTTGGGCAAAGCCGAATTCTTCACGACCTTAGACCTCGACTCTCCCAGAACAGTAAAAACAACCCCCAGTAGAAAGTGAAAGAACATCGAAAGAGTAACAGGAAAAGAGTAAAAGGAGAGTACAACGAACGAGTATAAAAGGGAAGTTTGCTGCACTTTTTTTTTATCATTGTCTTTTATCTTTTCTTTTAATGTGCGTTTTTTTTTTGCGAGGACGCAAATGTTTTCCCTTGCCCCGGGAGGAGTGCAGCAAACTTCCCTTTTATACTCGTTCGTTGTACTCTCCTTTTACTCTTTTCCTGTTACTCTTTCGATGTTCTTTCACTTTCTACTGGGGGTTGTTTTTACTGTTCTGGGAGAGTCGAGGTTTTGGTTTGAGAGCGAGTGCACGTTAATACAATCGTATACGTCTTACCCAGTGGGTTCATTACAATATACTGGCTCAGATGGCTCAAAGAGGGTTGTGGATTTAACAAATTTTCCGGTATGTAATGTAACAGAATGGTTCAACCTGTTCAAAATTTATTTTATTCAGTTGGGCTATTATATATCTCATGGCCACAGGAACAGAATATTCGTATCATGTTTATGTTTTCAGAAAGAAGACACGGTTCCTCAAAAAGTCCCTTGCTCACTACAGTTGCCACTGGACACATTCCCATGCCAGCCCCTGCAGTACAAGTATCCCGCCACTGATGGGCGCCGTTTCAATGAAGCCTGGTTCAAGGATTTCCCGTTTCTGTACTATGACAAAGTTCAGGACAAGGTGTACTGCTTCACATGTTGTTGCAGCTTGAAAAAAGGATTCATCTCTATGGAGGATGTAAAAGAAAAGGTGTTCTTCACCGGGTTTTCCAATTGGAAAGAGGGAATCGAAAAGTTCAGGACCCACAGCCAATCTGAAATTCACCGACGATGCGTTGAAAAGAATCTGAATTTGCAATGTGAACCAATCAATGCAAAAATGGCTTCCGCAATGGCTCATCAACAAAGGAAACACTACGTAGCGTATATGGAGGTAATTGGTACTTTGCGCTCTTTGGCACGCCAGGGACTGGCTACTCGCGGTCTCCTTGACAGCGATGGAAATCTTCGAGCTTTCCTTGAAGAAAAAGCCTTGGAGTCTAAGGAACTGAAAGACTGGCTTCAGCGACGTGGTAATTACCTCAGCCATGATATCCAAAATGAGCTTCTTGAAATAATGGCGCATATGGTACAACGGGAACAAGTTCAAGCAATTCAGAAAGCCAATTTCTTTGCAGTTATTGCTGACGGAACAATGAAAAGAACAGTTCAGCATATTGTAACGCTATAAGATCACTCGATCTAAAAATAGCACAGAAAGGGGAATACCGACACAAGGAGCGGGGCGTCCAGACGTGGGAAGATCTGCGTGCGGCTGTTGAGAAGTCCTTCACACCGCCCGGAAAAACATACCGGTCGCTCTCCAAACTTCAGATGCGGGTGCAAGGACCAGAAGAGGTAGTGAACGAATATTACATCGACGTGGTGAAACTGTGCTTCGAGGCAGACCCAAAGATGACGGAGGACACGAGTCTAGACTACCTCTTCCGGGGACTACGACCCGCTTTAGTGGAAACACTCGCCCAACGTGACATTACGAGCTGCGAACAGTTCCTCGAAGAGGCAAAAAGGCTCGAATCGGGACAAGAGAGGGCAAGAGCATCTCAAGCGTGGTGGACTTCGGTTACGAGGAAGTCGGATAAGCGGGTCTCGATTGCTGGTGCAGCGCCCAGCGCTCTTTCACCGTCAGCGGAAAGTGGGAGCACTGACGATCTGCGGAAGCTTATCACCGAGTTGACTGGGGTGATGGTTGGAGGATTTCAACAGTTAAAGAGCGATCTTCGAAACTTACAAGGTAAGGTTGGCCACCCTTTTACCCCTAATACTAGAACACAGGAAGGTTCGCCGATTTGTTTTAATTGTAAAAGGTCGGGGCATATTGCCCGCTACTGCCCACACGAGTCAAGGACAAGAGATAACTTGGGAAGGCATACGCAAAGCATTAGGCAAGCTGGCATCGACACCGGCGAATACTCGGGAAGCAGTGGCGGGTCGCCCCCACGTTGGAGCCAGCGCCCACCGTCACCTACACCACAGTCGGAAAACTAGGATTTTAGTTTCCACCTTGCTAACTGCCATTCGAGATCGTTTTGATCCCATGTTCACTCGAGTTGAGCTTGATATCGATTCAACCTGTAATTATAAGCTTCAAATCGTTCTATCGCAGTGAGTGATATTAATAAAAAGCAAGACATATATATAAACAACAACAAAATTGTCAAACTATTGTAGCGCAAACTCGAATTCTTGGGAAATGGATGAAAGTTTTATATTCCTTTTACTTCAGAAGATGTTGCTGGACTTTGCTGCGTCGCAGAGCAGTAATAAACTACTATATTATACGTTAGATATGCATATTAATTAAAATACTTGGTACAATATCTAGATCGCGTTTCAACGTGTCTTACGTCGAGGCTTTCAAACGAGGCTTTCTTACGAGGCTTTCGAGGCTTTCGAGGCTTTCTTACGTCGAGGCTTGCAGGAAACGGTTGTTGATGCAGTTCACCATGGTTCACAAAATATTAACCAGTAGAGCCTGTCATCGATCGGTATGGGTATTTAAGAGAACTGACACTTTTTGGACAGAGATCATGAATGAAAGGTGGACGGACAAGGAATGGAAGCTTAACATCCGTGTGACCCGTCGTACCTTCCATTACCTTTCCAATCTCCTTCGCGAAAAGCTTGCCAAAAAGACGACTAACTACCGAGTACCTGTTTCTTGCGAAAAACGGGTTGCGATCACATTATGGCGCCTTGGAACAAATATTGAGTTTCGGACGTTGGGTGGTCTCTTTGGTATAGGCCGAACTACAGCATGGCGGGCCTTTCATGAGACCTGCGATGCCCTGGTAGTTCTACTAGGCGACTCCATCATATCAATGCCAACTGGCCAGCGTCTGGAAGAAACGGTGTCTAGCTTTGAGCGTAGAAATCTCCCCCAGTGCGTTGGTGCCATTGATGGTACGCATATTCCTATTTTGGCCCCGCCAAAATACCGTGCGGACTATTATTGCGTACGAAAGGGGGGATACACTGTCGTCCTCCAAGTGGTGGTCGACTTCTCAGGGCGCTTCATCAATATCAACGCTGGCTGGCCAGGCTCGGTTCACGATGCACGAATTTTCGTCAACAGCAAACTGTACCAGCTTGGCCAGCAGGGAACGTTGTTTCCTGACACCACGAAGCTCATCGGGGACGTCAACGTCCCGTATTATCTTATTGGCGATGCAGCATATCCGATCCTTACTTGGCTCATGAAGCCTTACCCTACCCATGCGATCACTGCTGAGAAAGAACGCTTTAACAACATTCTGAGCAGTGATCGCATGGTAGTTGAACGGGCCACCGGGAAGCTAAAGTGTAGATGGAGGTGTCTCCTCAAAAGAAACGACACCAATATCCGTCGGATTAACAGGGTCATATACGCGTGTTGCATTCTTCACAACATTTGCGAAGAGCAGGGCGACACGTTTGACTCTTGCTTCCAGATGGCTGTAGAGAATGACGGACCTGCCGAAGTTATTCCAGATCCACGCGTCCCACAAGCCGCTGCAAACCCGGAATTGATTCGTCGTACCTTGTGTGCAAATTTATAATTTCCAACTTTCAAATTTTTGCGAACGTCTACTTTCTAGAAATGCACGGCTTTGTATTGCACTGGTAAGTTGAGATCATCTCTAATACATGACATGAAAGGAAACATGCTCTTATTTTCTTTGAGAACGGGACGTCTTTTTCTTAGAGCAGACGTTCCCTACCAACAAAGCCATAAGCTCCAACGTCTTGTCTTTCCTATCTTCGTCTTTTTTGCATCGCTCTTCATCCCTAGCAAGGCGTTCGGCCTCCTTGTCGCGATACTCCTGCTCCTTTAGGCGCCAGGCATCTTCCTTTTCCGTCCTTTCCTTGATGCTACTCTGAATTTCCCTTTGCTGCTCCATGAACTCCGTGTCTCTTTCAGCAAACCCTTGAATAAGAGTCTCGATATTCATCAGATCAACTTTTTTGTTTTTCCTCTTCGGAGGCAGCACTGCGTCGTGAGAGCATGAGGATCCATTGCGTGCTTCTAGTATAGTAAAAAATATACTCGTGCTAAGCATAAAGTAAAGTATGCACCTTCAGTATCACTCTGTAAAAATTGGAAGTCTTCATCCATGGCTAGGGGATCGTTAACAGGAGTAACTGAGGAAGGAATGGAGAAAGGTAGAGACGGAACGGGCGAGAGGGAGTCTAAAATCTCAATAGGATTAGAGCTCGGTCGATCTCCCATTATCTTGTTCATTTCTTCATAGTAAGGGTGGTCGTCCATGCAAAAATCACCCGCTCCACTCTGCGTTATAGCCTTCAGACTATCGCGGTAATCTCTCTTAAGGTTGCGCACTTTTTCCTTGATTTGCTCCCATGTTCGCGTGTAATTTGATTCCGACATCTTGGCCACCAACTCTTTGTACAGCGGTTCCTTTCGCTTCATCCCGTCAAACTTTTTTTGCATCTCGGCATCACCCCAGAGCTGAATTAGCAACTTTGTCTCTTCAGTTCCCCACATCAGTGGCGTAACTAGAATTACGCACAGTACGCACGTGCGTACCAAAATTTTCCAAATTAAGGGCGCCAAACTAACTTTAGGGCGCTAAATTTGTAGTAGGGCGGGAACTCATAATATGACTAAAATTGACATTAGAGCCACAAAAGAGTCTAGTTATCTTGTATAAAAAAGCATAGGGCGCTAGACCAAGCTTGTGTCATTCCCTCTCCAGTGCAATAAGCGTGTCCTGCTAAATGCAGAGCTCGGGACTGCCAGAGGCAAGCAACAGCGTTGAGCAAGTTTTGAAGAGGAAGACGCAAAGACAGAATCGCACAGGCGCAAGCGCAGCTCTCGGTATGCTCTGATTGTGAATATGTTTTGTGTTGATCCCTCCTCCCCACTGCACTCGTCGTCACTGCCTGCAATAACAAAGAATGCATTGCATGTTTTCTGCGTCCTGCTATCCGTAGAATCAGCACTAAACTATTTTCTTTAACCATGGAAACCCACCATAGCACTAGTAAGAAATTAAAGAAGTCTGGCCATGAGAACAGACTAGCAAAGGCCAGACGTGAAAAGGATGAAAGAAAGCTTTCAGAGACAATGCTAACATTTCTTAGGTAAGTGATACGAAAGGTGTTTATTCTTTCGGAGTTTCCTATGTTTATCTGAATGTTTTTATAAATTCGGAAAGTACAGAGCCATGAGCTGCCGCTTTTTCTAGTTTGGTACTGTTATGTTATACCCCCCCCCCCCCCGCCCTGGATTCCTAGTTTTCCCATCTTAACCTAACCAAACCTAACCTAACTAAAACTAACCTAACTTAACCTAACGAAAAATAAAATTTTATCTTATTTTAAGAAAAATTTAACGCATTAAACCCCGGGGTGCCTGTGCAAACCATAGGCAAATCAATTTAAAAACTAGGCCAGTTTGGTTAGGTCTAGTTAGGTTAGGTTAGTCAGGTTAAGTTAAGACTAGAATATGTTCAGGAATTTTTACTTGTCATTTTGGTGAAGTTTTCACATTTTAAGAGCGATTAGGAAACGAAAAAATCGAGGGGGGGGTATAACATAAAAGTACCGCTTTTTTATGGTGTAGTTAATATTACTGTTATTATCTTCGCAATACTTCCAGGAAAGAACCAACTTCGACAGTCGTGTCTACAATTTGTTCAGATGCTGTACACAATAATACTGTCTGTCACGAAAGTTCGCTTACGGTTGAAAAGAGTCCAGAACTAGAGACTACGATCGCGTGTTCAGATATCCCGATGGCGGATGAAAGTGCAGATCTTGACGGAAGTCATTCAGTATCTTTATCGGAGACTTCAGAAATCTGCTTTGCGACAACACCAACAAGCTCACAAAGTACAGAAGCTGCTTCTGTAAATTTAACTAAGACATGTGTAGAAAATGCTGCGTTAGTACGTTCCGTCGCATTTAAAACTCCAACAACGACAGAATCTTCTAGAGCACAGCTCGACATTGGAAGTTTGCAACGTGAGAAGCTGACCGATGCCGAGAAACTACTCATTCTTGAAAGAGGAGATATTCCTCTCCGTCATAATCTTCCGACAAGAGACTGTGGTAAGAAGAAGAGGAAGTTCAACCCCGATTTCTTGTCGACGTACAAATGGTTACGGTACTCAAATATGCTGGATGGCTGTTTCTGCGTTGCGTGTTTTTTATTCAGTTCGACACAAGGCGTGTTTGTGACATCACCTTTTACTGATTGGTCCAACACTAGCGCAGTTATGCAAAAACATCAGGAAAGCGTCGATCATTCTAAAGCTGCCCAAAGTTGTATCTCGTTCACTGCCATAACTTCGGGCAAGCAACAAACTGTATGTCAGAGCATTTCAAGTGCTTTTCAAGAAACCATTGCACGAAACCGACACTTCCTTGGTGAAATCGAGAAGGTCATTATCTTGTGTGGAAAGCAAAATATTCCTTTACGTGGGCACATACCAGAAACGAGCAATTTTCATTCCATATTGCACCTTCTTCGCGAGCACGATCCAATTTTGGACAACTTTCTGAAAACCTCGCCCAGAAATGCTCAATACATCAGCCCGAAAATCCAGAATGAATTTATTCAGTTGATTGGGCAGCAGATCCAGCGCAGCATTTTAGCTGAGGTTCGTGAGGCCAAATGGTTTGGGCTCATTGCGGACGAGACTCCAGATGTTTCCCGTATCGAACAAGTGTCGCTATCTGTTCGTTACCTCACGGCAAGTTCACAGGTAAAAGAGATGTTTCTAGAATTCATTCAAAGTGAAGATACTCGTGGAGTCTCTTTGGCCAACCAATTTCTTCAAAGAATTTCGGCCTGGAATTTGGATAAGAAGAATTTGAGGGCTCAAGCGTACGACAAGGGTGCCAATATGAGTGGAAAATTCAAAGGAGTGCAGGCAGCGATTCGGAAAGAATTGCCAGAAGCAGTTTACTGTGCTTGTCTGGCTCATGGTCTGAATACTGCAATTGTCCATTCTTGTGGTATAGCCAGTGTTTCAAACCTGTTAACCAAGGCGAATGAGGCCATCAGAATGACAAAGTCCTCTGCCAAGCGGCACAACATCTATAAAGAAGAACTGAAGAAATTGTCAAATTTTATTCCTGATGATGACAATACCCTCGAAATACCATTGGCATGCGACACACGGTGGATTAGCCAGGCTGGTTGCCTTCAATCCCTGAAGGACAAGTTTGTCATCGTGGTGTCTGCACTGGAAGCAATATCAGATTTTGACGGGAAAGCAACGAGTGTACTGCATTCAATTCTTCAGTTCGACTTTATAGTACCCCTATTTCTTGTAGAGGACGTTCTGGGTTACACTGTGAATCTGCACAAGACCCTTCAAAAAGTAAACGTGGATTTGGTAAATGCCGTAGACGACGCGGAAGCTGTTGTCCGTTGTTTGGAAGATATTCGCAACGAGGATTATTTCAGCTCGCTGTACATAAGCGCAAAGAAACTGGCAGCAGACGTCGATGTGGAGGAGAAAGTTCCTCGGATCACTAAACGGCAAATACACAGAGCAAATGCCGATTCCATGGATCCCAGGCAGCACTATTATCGGAACCTTTTCCTACCTTTCGTGGACAACATGATTGTCGAGCTGAAAGAGCAGCTGATACAGCCAAAGCCGCGTTTCCTTGCACAGTACCTTATACCTAGTCGTCTATCAAAGTGTTCTCGAGATTTAGAAAAAGACATATTTGCTGCCTTCACTTCAGATTGCGTTTATGATGAAAAGGAAATGAAGATCTGGAGATCGAAATGAAGCTCAACATCTGACCGTGAGAAACCAGCATCAGTATGCGAAACACTTGCTGTGATGTCAAGAGATACATTCCCGAACATCTACACTGCTCTCTCAATTTTTGCAACAATGCCCGTGTCCGTAGCCACTGCTGAACGTTCTTTCAGTACTCTGAAAAGACTGAAAACATGGCTGCGTAACACGATGGGTGAAAGTCGTTTGACAGGACTTGCATTGATGCATTTGCACAGGGACGTTAACATTGACATAGAGCAAGTACTGCGTGACTTTGATCCTTTGAATGACCGCCGGATCCTCCTTGCCTTAAACTAATCATCTTCAACTTCAATGTTTTATTGTTCTGCATATTAATTCGTCTGTGATTCACTTAACCTAATTACACTTAATTTATCATAAAGCTAACTGGTTGTGTCATGTATCACACATTGATTTCTGCCTGTGATTGTTAACCCAGTGATATTAAACTAACTTTTCAAGTACTTCGTTGTCGGTGTTTGAGTCATTTATAAGCATGCGTTTTAAGTTTAAATTACTTATGGAGGAAGTGAACTAGGGGCGCCAAATCCTGAAAGTGCGTACCAAAAAAAAAACCTGGTTACGCCACTGCCCCACATCATCCTCTTCTTCTTGGGGTCACTCATACTTTCGCTAAAACAAACATAACAAAAATAAGTGCGGTTCCTTGTAGTGTGCGACACAACTTCACTTTTCTGATATCAATGGGAATCACGATAAAAAGAGTAAAACAACGTGATGGCTAAAAGGCGATTTATGTGTGGCAAGTTTTTATGACTGTTGTGTATTTAAAGTGATTCTTACTTGAAACGCAAAGTCTATCGATGAAAAGTTCAACACGCTGGTCACAAAACATACAACTGCTTTATTTACATTACAAGTCACTCCCTCTCTAGTCTTGACGCGAAACGATCCTCAACTCACCACTGCTGGCCCAGACCCCTGATCCGAAAAGTGGTTTCGAAACCTCTCACCAAACCCCACTTTGAACTAGAGTTTGGCCAGTGGAAACATGTGAGTTCGGGAACTCGAGTTGAAATCCCACTTGAACTCGAGTTCAGCCGGCAGTGGAAACACACTCTAAGCCAGCGAAGCCCTCCAACCTGTACCGGCCCCACTGATAGCAGACGTGAATACACTATCACACTGGTGGCAGCGTCTCTTCGACCCCACGTCCTCCGAAACCGGAAAAAAAACAAGCTTCCACGCCTACCCGCATCAAAACCCCCAAACTCCCCGAATCGTAAGTACAACCATACAAACTAAAAATGACCGCTGTAGGATCAACGTCCACAGTTCCCTTATCAATAACCCTAGAACAACTAAATGAAATCCTATCTCCATTACTTAACTCTACGATGATGCACACAATCCCTGATTTTACAGGGGAATCCGACGATGCATCAGTAAGACGATTTTACCAAGATTTAGAACGCATTGGTAGTACAATAGGATGGTCCGAACCACACCTACACAAAGTAGCCGTAATTAAATTAAAAGGAGGCGCCGGTGCCTATTACAATACTATTTCTCCCCGCCCAACAACTTACAAAGAATTCAAAACAGCTCTCTCCGAACGCTACGGTGACAGTCACCACGAATCACAAGCTATAGTCAAACTCCAGAATTGCAATCAAGAGGCAAAACAACCAGTTCGTGACTTTGCAGACAAGATTCGTTCACTCACAAGACGAGTCCACGAAAACGATAGCCCCCCAGCTGGGAACGAAATATTAGACAAAATCATGCGCCTAAATTTTATCAGAGGACTGCTTCCTTATTTAAAACGCTACGTTCTAAGCGCCAATCCAACGAACCTTCGCGAAGCTATAGAAGTTGCAGCTCGAGAAGAAGCTAACGAAGCAGCAGTTCCCCACAATGTTAGTCTTCAGAATGAAATCGAAGTTGTTACAGCAGTTGTTGCTGCGCTTACTACTAACGAACCTTCGTTCAGTCGCAGGAGCAGAAGCACTACCTCGAATAGACCTCCCAACACCTACTCTTACGATCGAAACAGCTCGGGATATAGATCCCCGAACCCATATAGATCCCAAAATTCATACAATCCCTCAAACCCGTATCGCGATACATCTCGCAGCGGCGATAGACAAGTCCGTTTCTCGGACCAGTTCTCACGAAATACGAACAGATTCCAGTCCCCAGGCAGGAACAACTTCAACCCTAGAAACCCCACCTTCCAACCACGCCCTAACTTTCAACCACGGTTCCCCCCAGGCCACCATACTGATAGGCCACAAGGCATGTCACGACCCCGAAATCCCAACATTGAACGTTGGTCATGTCGTAGACGAGGACACATAGCAGCTAACTGCCGAACGAACCAATCAAACTAGAGGTGCTGACTGTGGCCCAACGAAAAGGTCAGTTGGCACCAGGTAGGAGAAGAAAAAACCTTTTTAAGAGACCTCCCGGTAGAATTTTTGCAAAAGTTATTATAGGATCAATCCCATTTAGATGTTTAGTTGACACAGGTTGACACAGGTTTCAGGCGTTACAGTTATGAATAAGCAAGCGTTTAATTTGCTGACACCGGACATTGCAGGAAAGCCAGTTCAAACTGATACAATCTTGAAATCAGTAACAGGAGATAACCTGAATGTCTTCGGTTGTTATGAATTACCTTCTGAAATTCAAGGCCGTAAATTCAAAGTTGAATGTTACGTAGCAGAAGAGTTAGCTTACGACATCATCCTCGGTATGGATGCGATTCAGAGCCAGAGCATAGTTATTGACGGCGCGTAAATGGAAATAAGCATGCAGAAAGAGATTAATGTGGTAGGCCTTGCAAGGAACAGTTCCAGAGTGCAACTGCATAAGCAAGTGAAAATACCCGAATACAGTAGAGTCATTGCTACTGCCAAATCCGAGCACGATAACTCGCATGGAGCGGAAATTATTTTTGAGCCTGTTCAGCTAGACGACGAATTCGTTTGTAGCGAACCAGCAATCGTAATAGGAAAGGGATGCGGTAAAATCCCAGTCTCGTTTTGGAATAATGGTCCTAACGATGTTGTGTTGAAACGAAACACACTTATAGGAAGAGTTTGTAACGCCAGAGTGTCCGTGATTGCAGCAGTGCACTCACGTCCAAGTACAGAGTATCCGTTACTCGAGAACTTCGATCTGTCTAATGTTACCCCTTCGCACAGGGATGAGCTATTAAAATTATTAATTGAATTTCGGGATATTTTTGCAAAAGATGATAACGATTTAGGCCGTACAAAACTTGTTAAACATACCATTCACACCAGAGGTTCCAATCCTATCTACCAGCGTCCGTACAGAGCGCCAGAAGCACAAAAAAACAGTTATTAGACAGCATGTGGACGAAATGTTACATAGAGATATCATTAGACCTTCTTCCTCTCCTTGGGGAGCACCAGTAGTTTTAGTTAAAAAGAAAGATGGTACACAAAGGTTTTGCGTAGATTTTCGTAAAATTAATGCAGTTACAAGGAGAGATGTGTACCCTTTACCACGAATCGACGATACCTTGGATAAGTTAGGCAAAGCACGTTATTTTTCAGTTATGGACTTAGCATCAGGATATTGGCAAGTCGAGGTAGCAGAGGAAGATAAGTACAAGACAGCATTTACGACAAATTTTGGTCATTACGAGTTTAATTGTTTACCTTTTGGGTTATCTAATGCCCCAGCAACTTTTCAAAGGCTAATGGATAAAATTCTCGCCGCCGAGAATAGACTTGAGAACGTGTTAGTATACTTAGACGACATTATAGTTTTTTCCAAAACGTTCCCTGAACACATTGTTCACCTCCGCGAAATTTTTTCTAGACTACGAGCCGCAAGCTTAAAACTAAAAGCCAAGAAATGTAATTTTTGCAAACCTTTAGTTAAATATCTAGGTCACATTGTCTCCGCTGAAGGAGTTCAACCTGACCCAGCAAAAGATTTCAGCCGTTAAAAACTACCCGACACCAAGATCCGTAAAGGAAAATCGTTCCTTCCTAGGCTTAGCAGGATACTACAGGCGATTTATCAAAGACTACTCGCGTATAGCAAGACCCTTGAATAAACTAAGAAACACATAAAATTTAACTGGACAGACAAAGAACATTCAGCTTTTACCACTTTTTTAGCTTACCCAGATTTTTCAATACCATTCATACTTTACACAGATGCTTGTGACACAGGACTAGGCGCTGTGTTAAGCCAAACTCATAACGGCCAAGAAAAAGTTATTGCTTACGCTAGCAAAACTCTAAGTGATACCGAATCACGTTACGCTACGGTCGAAAGAGAAGCTTTAGCGATTATATTTGCAGTTAAACATTTTCATCCTTATCTATACGGCAGACATTTTAAAGTAGTTACAGACCACAACCCATTAAAATGGCTCATGAACAACAAAGACAGCTCTTCTAAATTGGCAAGATGGTCACTTAAACTTCAAGATTACGATATGGAAATCAAATACCGTCCCGGTGTTAAACACGGCAATGCCGACTGTCTATCCCGAATTCCTGTCGATGCAATATCAAACAGTGATACGTTGTATACCGCCACCTTGCACGAACTTCAGTTAGAAGACCCCTTTTGTTCAGCTATCGTATACTATTTAGAAAACAGAGAATTACAGGATAATAGCCCTAAGCATCCAGCATGGCTCTATTCACTAGAAAAATTTATTTTAGACGAAAACGGGTTACTCCTACACCTCCTTCAAATTAAAAAGTCACAAGAAATTACAGAACAAATAGTAGCTCCCGAGGCTATCAGGAAGGAGATAATGGTGTCCCTGCATGATCACAAACTGTCAGGACATTTAGCTTTCCAAAAGACACACGAAAAAGTTAGACAGCGTTTTTATTGGCCTAGAATGTATTCTGAAATTAAACAATACTGCAAATCCTGTGAATCCTGTGCAAGACACAAGGATACTATTCGCACAGCGCCAGCCCCTATGGTTCCTTTAGAACCGGTTTCGGCGCCTATGGAACGTATTGCCATAGACGTTGTAGGCCCCTTACCACAGACCTACAGAGGTAACAAGTATATAGTTGTCTTTACAGATTATTACACCAAATGGCCAGAAGCATTTGCGATACCCGATCAGAAAGCAGACACTATAGCTAGACTTTTTGTGGAAGAAATCATAGCTCGCCATGGTGCACCCCGTATTCTACTCTCAGATAGAGGCACTAATTTCATGTCCCAGCTAGTGGCAGAAATCTGCAAACTTCTTGAAATCAAACAGGTTCGCACAACTGCGTACCATCCGCAGACAGATGGGTTGACAGAAAGGTTCAATAAAACTTTAATTTCCTTATTGAAACATTATGTTGAAAAATCACAACAGGATTGGGATTCGCACATCCCATACGTTCTGTTCGCATACAGAACATCGCTACAATCTTAAAGTTTAGAATCCCCATTTTTCCTCCTTTACGGTAGGGACCCTACCCTACCAATCGACACGCTAATGACACAACCTCGGAAGAGTTATGCATTAGCGGTAGATTACAAAGCAGAAATGTTAGCACGCCTCACTTCAGCATGGGAAGTAGCCGGTAGAAATCTTCAAATAGCAACAGAAAATCAAAAACATTATTACGATCAGAATTCAAAAGAAGTAGCATACACTTGGTCAAAAGGTCTTTTTAAATAATCCAATGACAAAACCTGGATTAGCTAGGAAACTAGATTTAAAATGGCTAGGTCCCTTCAGAATCATCGAGTTTACATCTCCAGTAAATGTTCGAATTAGAGACACAAAAACTTTAAAAACAGAAATCGTCCACGTAAACAGACTAAAAACTTGCCGCGACACTAGCCCGTGGTCTTCAGAACCCCCACCCCCACTCTATACTTCCCCTACCCCTGTGTTACATGAAACCCACCCCCCCCCCCCCTTCCCCCCCAAGACAACTTTCTATAATTCCGCGAAAACCAACCCCGGTACTAGTAACGCCACCTCAAGTGATCGTTCCACCAATACCTTTAGTAATTTCAAACCCAACAGTGCCGCCCGCAACTTCACCCGTACCCCCACTTCCACCCGTACCCAGAGCCGTTACTAGAGCTCAAAATGCCGGCACAGCACGAGCATCAACGTCACAACCTTCACAAGCATTAACTCCCCTTCAGGGAAATGTTCTAAGACCAGTAACTTTAAGAGATCGGTCAACTCTTCGCCCCCCGGCGAAGTATACTTAAATTTCTTTTTTTTTTTACGTCTGAGCACGACAGACTTAACCAGCGCATGGTTCTTATTACATTTCTTACATGTTATTATACTACCATAGAATATAAAATCCCCCCCCCCCATACCGTCTACATCTGCCCCTACGCTTGCGGAGATAGCTTCATGCTAGCGGAGGCGACAGAACACCTCGCTGAGTGCCGCAAAACCAACGAGGATTCGTTGGTAGGTACGGGACTGCACGTCTGTGGGTTCGATGCGGCTCATCACATCCCGACGGAGGCGTACATGCGCCACATACTGGACGACTGCCCGTACGAAAACGCTCTCATGCATTATGAGAGCGTTCAAAACCTGGGACACGACCACCCGGACGTGCACCCGCCACCTAAACCAACCGCTTTTAATACGCTCCCGTACAAAAACAGCGTAATCCTTCTGGAAGGGTTCGATCGGCAAGTACTCCCGGACCACGGACTACCAAGACCCGACCACTTCGGTTTGCCAAACGACCTGGGCGTCCTCATGTTCACCCCCCAAACTATCGGCACGGAGGTAGGTCACCAGACCAAAGTTGCACACCTCGAACCAAAACAGGCGCACAGCCATCTCACTCAACCCACCCCACCCAATTCAGTACAGGAAGACCAAATTCACCTGCCCATATTGTGGAAACGATATTAATACCAGGGACACGATAGGACACCTGGAGGAATGCCGTAACGAACACCCCGACCTCCAGGACACATTCCTACCATGCCCACACTCGAAGCTGCACCACATTCACCGGTCTGACGCCTTCGCACACGCAACATTCTTTTGTCGGTTCCGTTATGCTGGCCTCTACAGAGCCAAACCTTTTGTTCCCCCGCCGGCCATATTTGTTAGCAATTTATTAGAGTACCAAACCCTCCCTTATACCGCCCCCCCCCCCTTTGCAGTCGCAACCCTAGCCCTAATACCCCCTTCAGCGAAATCGCAAAATTCATAGTCCCAGACCCAGATACGCCTAACGAAATCTGGGACTGAATTTTTTTTTCTCAAATACAGATGTTTCGAACACCATATTACGGCTTCTTCATCTTCTTCGTCAGCACTAGATTTTTGTCGACGACGCTAGCCATCGACATCACTATCTGCAACTGTAGCAACCCGAAAACCTTAAATTTCATCAATCTTAACAACATGCCACAGTGTAACCCTAGAGAACGCGACCTACCACCTACTACAATGAACTACACCCTAACTAAAGATTTAGAAGCTTCAACAACCTTTAAAGGATACGCCTGCGGCCAATGGCAAAGACAACTAAAAATCGACTCGTTCTTCTTCCGAGGTCACGACACCATAACGGATAAGCAACCAATGGACACCTCCACAGACGCGTGTTACCATCTGGTGCAAACGCTCACTTGCCATGGTAACAAGATGTACCGCGAAGGAAACAAATGGGTTTTTGACGAGCAGCCAAAAGGAGACCCAGTCTGGATGACTACGCAAACTTACACCACCGCAAGTTGCTTCATGGAAGAAATCACGCTTCACAAGCAATGCCCAACCTGCTCAGTTGACACCCCTTTTGGTACCACAAATGCCTCATACGATGCCGGATCCGTAACATCAAACCACATCACAGTAGTATGGAAGCCTACGGACATCGAAACAAAAACGAATACCTGTACCAACGTCACAATTGCCCTCGACATCGCCCTTTACTACTCTGCAACTACAAGCAAATACGGCAGGGTACAGGATAATAACAATCAACTTGAATTTTTTGTAGAAAAGACCCCTGTCTTAAACTGCGGAAAGTCCGGCGTACTACAAGTCGTTGGAATGCCGAAGCACTACATCCAGCTCTACCCCATCAGTACTATCCCCAGCCCAAAACCACAGACGGAACGGAATATTTCAGCCACCGAAGGACTAACAGGCCATCTCCAGTACATTCAAGATTCAGCAGTTTTCCACGAAAATCAATTGGCAAGGGAAATAGAAATTAATAACTGCATTTCCACACAAAATAGAGCAGCCCTGGTACCCTTAATCGCGCAGTTTAGTGGAATCCTCGCAGCACAGCTGCTCAGCTTTAATGATTGCGAAAGAATTCTGCCGTTCGGAGGGACCGCGCTGCTCCAGAAATGCACCGTACTTAAACACCGTACTTGGTTGGGTAGCCCGTGGGGTTATTGGAACTCCACTAAGGCCGGCTCGAGCCCGGATCAATCTATTGATGGAAGAATCAGTCTCCACCTTGGACCAAAAATTCGGTGTCTTCTGTAATACTGAATCCTTTGGCACGGAAAGTGTTGTACCCATGCGATCATGTCCAGAAGCCCAGAGAGCTAAATGCATTGTTGACAACGGTACACGCAAACTGAAAATCGGATATGAAGCTCCCCTTCCATGGAAAGAAGGAGAACCTAATCTTCGCGATAATAACCCGTTAGCGGAACATCGTCTATGTGGGCTATTAAAGCGATTTCATAGTGACCCTAACTACGAAACTGACTATCGCAAGGCGATAGAAAAATATATCAGTCAGGGTTATGCCAGGCTTATAACCAATCCATCCGACTTGACTAGACCCCAATACTTCTTGCCTCATCATGGAGTCTACAAGAAATCTTCTAAAGAAAAGAAGCTACGTGTGGTGTTCGATTCTGCGGCCCAATATCGGGGTAAGTGTTGAACGACGCGTTTAACCGGTCCAGTTTTGCAGAACGAATTACCCACCGTCTTAATCAAGTTTCGCGAAGGAGAAGTGGCATTTACCGCGGATATAACTGCAATATTCAGTCGCATTCGTTTACGGCCAGAAGATGCCTTTCTTTGGCCAGATAAGGATTCTGGTCGCACAAGTGTACCAAATGGAACGGGTTACCTTCGGAGATAAGTGTTCACCATTTGTAGCCATCAATACAATTCGAAGAACCGCGTCAGACTACGGTGAGGACAAGGAAAGTGCCGTTCCTGCAATTATAGAGAAGTTGTATGTTGATGACTACCTAGACAGCGACAAAGATGTATCCGAAGCATTCATCCGTCTAAAGGAAGTCCGGGAGATTCTTGGGAAAGGAGATTTCCACCTAAGCCAGTGGATATCAAATTCTCAGAAGCTCACGAAACTGATCACTTCAGAATTCTCCATTGTCCATACATCATCCTCAGCGGACTTCAGCTGTACCTTTGGTGAGGACTACTCCGATACAAAGGTCCTCGGTATACGTTGGAAGCCAACCGCTGATGTTCTGACGTTCCAGGTCGTCAACTTGGAAAAGATCATATTCACCCGAAGAGGATTGTTAAGTAAACTGGCCGGTATCTTCGACCCGTTAGGGTTATTGTCTCGAATTACTGTCAAGGCCAAGATCAAGCATCGAGAGCTAGAGTTAAGGGGCCTAAACTGGGACAACCCAATTCCGGAAGAGCCAAACCGGTGGTGGCAAAACTGGCTTGACCGACTGTTTGAGCTAGAGAACTTTCGAGTCTCCCGTTGTCTCCTTTATAACGAAAACCTTATTGAATATTCCGAATTGCACACACTTAGTGATGCATCACAAGAAGCTTTCGCCGCAGCAGTGTATCTCCGGAATGTGTACACAAACGGAGACGTTAAAGTTAGTCTTGTAATGGCAAAATCGAAACTGGCGCCAATTAAAACTATATCAGTTGCAAAGTTAGAATTGCAAGCCGCGTTACTTGGTGCTCGCTTAGTAAGTTATGTCCAATGCACTCTGACCCGGAGCGTACGGCAGCGTTGGTTCTGGACCGACAGTTCTTGGGTCAGAAATTGGACAAGAGCCACAGCAGCGTTCTACAAACCCTTTGTAAGTCATCGGATTGGAGAAATTCAAACCCTTACAAAATCAAATGATTGGCGTTTCGTACCGGGGCGTTTAAATAGTAGCGATTTGGCAACCCGTGCTATTTTGGAGTCAGATTCATTGATCGACGAAACGTGGTGGACCGGCCCACCTTTCCTGATGCAAGTGGAAGACACCTGGCCGACTGATATTCCTTGGATACGCAATATGGAAGAGATTCGTACAAGCTGCGAATTCCAATCTCTTCACGCAAGTATCGAACCGGCTCAAGCGGTCGATTGGTCGACACTCACACCATCATCTGGTGACGAGCTGGGGGAAGGTATGCCGGGTTTTTCCGCCAAATCAGCACTGGTCGGCTTAATAGATGTGAAGACTGCGACAGACGTCGCCAACATCGACCCAGTACTGGAGAAAATCAAACAAGCCGCCACCTCTGACCCCGTACTCCAGAAACTCCGAAACCAGATCGTTACAGGTTTCCCTAACGATAAGTGCAACCTGGAGCTCGATCTCCGTCCTTATTGGGGCGTCAGAGAACGCTTAGCCATCGATGAAGCTGACGAGATGATCGTGGTGGGTTCCAGGATCGTTGTCCCACACTCCATGCGCACCGAAATACTCGGTAAACTCGTCACAATGCACCAAGGAGCTACCAAAACGCGCCAGCGAGCCCGCGCCTCGGTATACTGGCCGAACATGGACAACGACATTGTCAACGCCACAAGAAACTGCGAAACATGCACCAAACGCATGCCCTCGCTACCACCTGAACCATTAAAACAACGACCTCCTGCTACACGTCCGTTCGAACAGATCCACGCCGATCTCGGAACCGTGAAAGGTCGCGTGAAAGCAGCTGGCCTTAAGTTGTTGCATTTCCTGACACAAAGACCTCAGCCCGCCGAGTCATCGAACAGGTTCGCCTCTTCTTCTCAAACGTCGGCGCACCGGTCACTTTTTGGTCCGACAATGGACCCCAATTCGCAGCAACGGAATTCAGAAAATTCTTATCCGACTGGGGCGTTAACGCAGCGACATCTTCCCCTCACTACACCCAGTCAAACGGTCGAGCAGAAGCGGAAGTTAAAGCCATGAAATCACTCATCGAGGGGTCATGGACCTCCGGGGCTTTTGACCCAGACAAGTTCGCCAAAAGTATCCTGCTGTTCCGGAATGCGCCACGTTCCGGAGGAGCATCCCCTGCTCAAATCATCTTTAACAGACCCGTTCGCGATTGCATACCGGCACATCGCCGATCATTCGCCCCCGAGTGGCAAAAGACGGCAGACGTTCTCGAAAAAAGAGCCCGCCGCTCAAAGGAGCTACAAGTCGAGCACTATAACAAGAAAGTGCATCCGCTCCCTCCTTTCACCGTTGGAAACCACGTACTTATCCAACACCCCATTAGTAAGTTATGGGCAACACCAGGAATCATAGTGGAAGTTGGCCCAAACCGCGACTATTGGGTAAAAACACCGGCCGGTCGCATCTTCCGTCGGAATCGCCTTTTCCTGCGCCGTCGCATTCCCACATTTGGAGGGCCCGAACCGATTCCAGTCCAGCAACCGACGCCTATCCTACAGGGACAGGATCCAGCCCTGCCGCGGCCAACGCCAGCCCAGAAGCAGCCAGATCCCGTGCAACCCTCAGCTCGCCGTTCAACGCGGCCCAGATGCCCAAGACGGATGCATTTCCCGAATGAGTGGGCTCAGTAACAAGTCCTTTTATCCGTACAATACTCGGAAATGAACTGTCATGTTGTCTTGGATCGTATCGCTTATATTTTACACGGTAAGAGCAAAAACGCACTTTGGCGTTTTTTGCTCGTTGAAAAGGGCGTGTGATGACGCCACCTAACGGTGGCTCATGTTCTCTCTCTCTCTCTCTCTTGTCTCGCCCCAGTGTCAACATCAGTTTAGCTACCCAGCCACTTTGTACTCAATTATAATACCAACTCCTCGTAATCTCGTATCCAACATCATCCTGCTGAAGAGACTGTTGGTTACACTAAAATTGAAGGACAATTCTTGGAACAGTTAAGAGTGTGCCAAAGTGAGATGTTCTCAACGGAGTTGGTAGCGTTACAACACGGTAAGGCCCTGAAGAAAACTTCAAAAATCCTTCCGTTGAAGCCCGTAATTGGGAAAGACGGGTTGCTGAGGGTAGGAGGGAGGATTGGGTCTGCCAGGCTCCCCTACGACCACAAGCACCCCGTTATATTACCAGCAAAACACCCTCTCCCTACACTGTTGATAAAAAGATTTCACGAAATTCTCCATCACGCGGGGACTGATCACGTTGTGTCGCATATACGTCAACATTTCTGGGTTTTGTGTGGACGAGAAGCTATCAAGAAAGCTCGAAGAACGTGTCCCAAATGTATCCGTGAATTTGCAAAACCTGCCACTCAGATGATGGGTGACTTACCGGTAGAAAGACTTGCTATTGGTTGTCCCCCATTCTATCACACCTCGGTAGATTATTTTGGAGGTTAGTTACGGACGAAATAGCTCTGTAAAGCGTTACGGAGCCATATTTACGTGTATGACCACCCGAGCTGTATATTTGGATCTAGCGCATTCCTTATCGGCAAGCGACTTCCTCCTAATATTGCGACGATTCATTTCTACCCGAGGTAAGCCTTATTCGATTTATTCGGATAACGGAACAAACTTTGTGGGTGCGGAAAAGATGCTACGGCAATATAGTAAGGAGCTTCAAGGAAGTCCCGAAGTTTCCTCATTTTGCAAGCAAAAAGGGATCCGTTGGAAATTCCAGCCGCCTTCCGCGCCACATTTGGGCGGAGTACACGAAAGCCTGGTCCGGTCAGCAAAAAGAGCTCTATACCGAGTACTGGAAATAGAGAATCAGAACCACCGGATTCTCTCAGAAGACATTCTACGTACGGTACTTTTCGAAGTAGCTGGGTTCCTCAACGAACGCCCACTTAGCTACACAAGCTCAGACCCGAACGACTTTCGTCCGGACTAACTCCCAATGACTTCTTGAACCAACAACCGGGGAATCCCAATCCAGTGGGCGATTTCTCTCATCCAGCCCCTAGAGATCGATACAAGTATGTCCAACACCTAGCTACCATGGTTTGGGACTTGTGGAGGAAGCATCTTCCGTCCTTGGTGGCCAGGAACAAGTGGAGACTAAAAGAACGAAGTTTCCAGCCAGGAGACGTGGTTCCTGTGGTAGAGCCTAATCAGCCACGAGGAAAACGGCAGAGAGTACAGAAAGTGCGGAAAAACGGGGCATTTCAAGAAAGTATGTAGAAGCAAGGACGGCAAGGTTAATGCAGCCATACAAGCCGTCTAAATAAGTTCCGCGAAGCAGAATCCCAGTTCAGCGGCAACAGGCAAAATGGTTAAGGTCAAGGTCATACCGACAACGAATCCCAAGAAGACCGTAGAAATCCCTGCGCTACCTGACACAGGAGCTGACATTGATGCAATCCCTGATCAAATGTACAAATACCTGCTGAAAAGCGGGGTATTATCGCCGCAAGATCAACCAGCATACACGGCCGTAGGCGAGAAGATTACCAGCGCAGGCACATTCCAGGCGACTTTCGATTGGATCGCGGGAGACGGGAAGTCTCGTCCAACAAAGACAACCGTCACGTTCTAAAGAACTTAAAACAACCCGTCCTATCTGGAGATACCCAAATAGCTCTGCAAATGTTGCCAGAGGAGTATCCACACGTCCGAGTTACCGAAGCTTCTGCCAGAACCTCAACGACGGAACCAGCCGGGACTCCGGTGCGCAGTATGGACGCCATCGCACTCTTTCCGAACTTGATGGCAGAGAGCAGAGCTGACAACGGAGCGGTCGAATCCAGCAAGCCAAGGGATCTTCAAAGACTCATGGACGAGTTTCTACAAGTTTTCGATGGAGTTTGCAGAACTATGTCTGGTCCACCATGCCACTTCCAATTAAAGGAAGGTGCAGCACCAGTAACCTTGAAAGGGTCGCGCCCTGTATCTGAATCCTTAATGCCGAAACTCAAAGAAGAGCTGGAATCCCTCGAGAAACAAGAGATAATTCGGAAGGTGTCGCAACGCAAATCCATTGAAAGATCTCATCACTAACCCTTCTCAGGGTATTGCAACCCTTCCAATAGCCAGATCTATCTTAAGCAAGCTAATTCAACTAAGGACGACACACTTCCCAACTAAGTGCTACTTAAAACGAATTGCTAAAACGGACTCTGACATATGTGCCTGCCAAGACCGGTCCAAACAAGACCTACCCCACTTATTGTTCCACTGCCGAAGAGTTAATAAGGAGAGCCGAACTTCTACGGGAACTGAGTAAACTTAAAAGTTCATTTTAGTGTAAATTCTATACTTACTACCTCGAAGGCTTTTCCGCCCTTGTCACCTTCACGCAGGAAGCTATTGATTCCTGTCGCTAATTTTAAGCCCTGTTTCACAAACCCTTTTACTTTATTTTTATCTCGCACCCATCAACCCTAGTCGCTTCCAATAGGTTCCCTTATCCGTTTTTTTTCTGTTTTTTTGTTTTTGTTTTTGCTTTTCCCCCAATTTGAACCATGTCAGCAATATACCCAAGTTAAGAGTGGAACACAAACCCACTCATGATGTTATGGTGATTATCGAAATCCAGATTGTAGATATCGAAAGAAAGGCAATAGGCATAAGCCTACGCCTTATAAAAAAAAAAAAAAAAAAAAAAAAGGCAAGTCAGGGCTCCTTCAACGTCAGACGGGCCAAGGAAGGGTTCCCCATCCACAATGATTGTGAGAGAACGGCCAACCGACACTATGTAGGGTGCCTTGCGTTTCGGTTCTTCCGCAATAATTAAGATCAAACTTCCATCCTATAACAATAAGAGAAAGTAACGTACATTAACTCAATATAATATTCTTACTTCTCTCTGATCGAAGAGCAATCTCTCCATCTTCGCTAGCCTTTTGCTCGTACTTAAAAGAATGGGAATCATTTGCAAAGCAACCTGTGAAGCCGTATCTGAAATGCAAAATAATGAATAAAAATATTATAAACGACATTTACCAAAGTATCAGCCAAAAGCGCGTACGCCGGGTTGAGGAGAAGTTCCCTAATAGCCTTATAGTTTTGTTCTTTGGCCACCGCAAGTATCTTCGGTACATATATCCTCCAATTTACTGTAAACTTAGTTGCCTTCCCACTTCCGAGGAGCAAGTCCAATTCCCAAAGCAGCTGTAATACCGATATTATGAGTAAATAGTAAGCGTTTACATTTATTATTTTACGTGACATATTTTAATTACATACATATACTTGCTGGTTCAGGTTGCATTAACGTCCTCAATCGATGTAACGCACCGCACAGGTTGCATTAACGTCGCACAGATGCATTGCACAGATGCAATGCACAGATGCATTGCACAGATGCATTGCACAGATGCACAGATTGCACAGATGCAACGCACAGATGCACAACGCACGGTTGCATTATCGTTGCACAGGTTGCATTAACGTCGTCAATCGATTATTGTAACCTGCCTTACCTGCTTGAAAACACCAATAACAAAACTTTAACATACGTAAATAAAACTTAAAGGACTTATCCTTAAAAAAAATGGAATTACACAAGTAGCTGCTAATAAAAAATAACAGCACGAACCATAGCAACGAACAGACTACTTACAAATCACAACAGTAAACGTCCATGCGACGAAGAAAGGGCAGGCAAAACGTCCCTCCGAGCTCATTTGGCTTAGCGAACGTGCTAATCTAAGTTGCTCCTCCGGCCGCTGGCAAAATAGCCTTATCCAACTCCCCACGAAATCACCCACGAAATGCACAGCGCTTACGGGAAGCTTGCTGTGCCAAACCACCCACTGGGAGGTGGCACGCTTCTGGCTCTGGAAGTTCATGCTACGAAGGAAGGGCAGGCAAAACATCCCTCCGAGCTCATTCGGCTTGGCGGACATGCTAGTTCAAGTTGCTCCTCCTGGCCGCTGGCAAAATAGCCTTATCCAACTCCCCACGAAATCACCCAGGAAATGCACAGCGCTTACGGAAAGCTTGCTGTGCCAAACCACCCACTGGGAGGTGGCACGCTTCTGGCCCGGAAAACGATAGAACAAGTTGCTCCTCCTGGCCTTTGGCAAAATAGCCTTATCCATCTCCCCACGAAATCACCCACGAAATGCACAGCGCTTACGGGAAGCTTGCTGTGCCAAACCACCCACTGGGAGGTGGCACGCTTCTGGCCCGGAAAACGATAAAAAAAGATATGCTCCTTGCATAGCTAAAAATAAGCTATGCTCCTTGCATAGCTAAAAATAAGCTATGCTCCTTGCATAGCTAAAAATAAGCTATGCTCCTTGCATAGCTAATAAGCTATGCTACTTGCATAGCTAATAAGCTATGCTACTTGCATAGCTAATAATCCGCCCTTACCTCTGTGCGAGAAATTAGTCATAGGTGTATATTTATTTGTAGCATTCTCAGGATATAGGGGTCTATGCCAGCGACATCTTTTGACGGAAAATAGTCAACTACTTACACCACACCGTGGCCTTAACACGCCATGAAACCCATCCGGGATGCGCCTTAGGTTAGACCGGTGCACCCGCCGCCTAGTTCGTCCCTTCTTGATGACGTAGTCAGGACCTTGGACACCTACGACCTCGTAAGGTCCCTCCGCCCGCTCGGCTAGCTTCGCCGAACACATACAAGAGGCTCGATCGCCTCTCGGTCCTGGGCTCCCAAATAACGTACGAACCATTGGAACTCTTTTGATTCTTGCGTCGCGATCTTGATGTCTCCCGGAAATGTCACCACATTCCTGCATTTCCTGAAAGGGCATCGGCGTACTGAATCTCCACACCCGGTCTATGTTGAATGGTAAAACTGTATTGCCCCAGCCATGCCACCCATCGGGCTAACCGCGGAGAACGCCCTCCCAATGTCGTCCAATATTTCAAGGCTTGGTGATCCGTCACCACATCGAACGGTCTCCCCAACAAATAATGCCTATACTTTTTCACTCCACTCAACAGCGCTAACAACTCCTGCTCCGTCGTAGTATAGTTGCGCTCAGCCGGCTTCCACAAACCCGAGGCGTATGAAACTGCATACTCTTGTCCATCGTCGTCTCGCTGCGTCAACACCGCTCCCCAGCCCTCCTTACACGCATCGGTGGTTAGGATGAAACCACGGTTCGCATCTGGATTGCGTAAAACGGGACTACAGCATAACACTGCCTTCAGAGCTGCTATAGAGGTGTCGCACATGGCAGACCACAAGAAAGGAACGTCCTTCCTCGTTAACTTGGTCAATGGGGCCGATATAGTAGCAAAATGGGCTACAAAATGACGAAAATAACTGCAGAGCCCCAGAAACTGCCGTACCTCTCTGACGTTGCTCGGCACCGGCCAACTAC
This sequence comes from Lepidurus packardi, assembly GCA_023053545.1. Taxonomy (NCBI): domain Eukaryota; kingdom Metazoa; phylum Arthropoda; class Branchiopoda; order Notostraca; family Triopsidae; genus Lepidurus; species Lepidurus packardi. Next base: position 10,044,048 of record JAKZAN010000001.1, read on the forward strand.
GTATGTCGGCTGTTTTGTCATGTGCCGGTCTCACCGTCCTCTCGCTAATAATATGGCCCAGGAAATTGACTTCCCGCACGAAGAAACGGCACTTCGTTGGATTTAATTTCAACCCTCCCCGCTGCAACCGTTCTAATACCTCGCGAACATCTAACAGGTGCTGTTCGAAGGTTGGGCTATAGATCAGGACATCGTCTAGGTACACCAACGCGGATTGCCATCTCAATCCTCCAAGGATCCGGTCCATTAGGCGCTGAAAAGTACCTGCGGCGTTACAAAGTCCAAAAGGCAGGACCCGAAACTGGTACAAGCTCTCTCCAGTGGTAAAGGCGGTGATTTCTCTCGACCCAGCTTCTACGGGAACATGCCAATATCCCGAACGTTGATCTAAGCTGGTGAACCAGGATGCTGCACCTACTGCCGACAACAGGTCGTCTATCCTCGGCAAGGGATAACTGCCTTTCTTCGTCACGGCGTTTACTTTACGGAAGTCCACACAGAACCGATACTCGCCGTCCCGCTTCTTCACTAGAACGATGGGACTCGCCCACGGCGAACTGCTTGGCTCCACTATGCCCTGCCGCAGCATGTCGCTCAGCTGATTCCTCACCATTTCACGAAGGTGTACAGGGACTCGATACGGGCGTTGCTTAACAGGAGGTCCTTCCACCACTATCTTGTGATCCACGCCCGACACCCGACCAGCCTCTCCGTCGTACGAGAAGATAGTTTGGAATTCATCCAATAAACACCCTACTTGTCTACGCTCCTCTTCACCGAGTGGACCTAATTCCGGTAACTTCCTTACCCCCTGACTCCTATCTCCCGGAGGCAACATATCCTCCGCCAGTGTGGCTATTGTTATCTCGCCTACTACGTCTCCTGACTCGAGACTCACTGGCTCTGCGGACGCATTACATATTCTTACTGGGAATAATTTCCTGCTGATCGTCTACACAGGCTCGCGCGACCCACAAACCACGCTGCTGTAAATCAATGCTGGGTTCTATCACGAAAGCTCCTGTGCTACCAGACGCCGAAACACGAACGGACGCCTAACTGATATGGGTATAGCTACTTCGGTCTCGGGCTGGAGAACTACTGCTTCCCTTACTCGTGCTTGACCCTGCATGTAGCTAACCCCTACCCTTTTGCCTTCTAATTCTAAAAAGCCACCCCCAAATCAAGTTTGGCGGACGTGAGCTTAAGAAAGTCTACGCCTAAAATAATGTCGTCGCTACACTCGGCTAGTATAGCATCCAACTCGACTCTAGAGCCTCCACCCCAAGATATTGGGATGCGTGCTACCCCCTCTGTCTGCAACTCTAGTGCTCTATCTGCTGTCATGACCCGCTGACCCGAATCACGAACTCTTAAACCTGGTAACCTATCAGCTACCTTCCTGCTGAGGAATGTACACTCACTCCCGCTATCCACTACAGCTCGACAACTTATCCCTGCTACTTCTACGACCAACATGGGACAAGGCTCCACGGCTACCCGACGACTAGTGGTGCTCTTCTCGGGAACGGTTCCCTTGTGGCTCGAACCACCCCGTGAACACGACTTGACAATATGTCCCGTCTGCCCACACTTCCTACACTTGGTGCGGCAACTATCTGCGGAATGGCCCTTCAATGTACACGACGTACAGTATATGGGACAATCCCGTCTAAAATGTCCGCTCTGCTTGCAGCCAAAACAAACACAGCCTTAACTCCACCTGATGCTTCGGGCTTGCTGGATCCCTTTGGCTGGGTCTCGGTGTTGTCCTTGACCCTGTTGTGACGATTCGTCTGAGCTTTAGCCGGAAGGCTCTGTCGCACCACCTCGCGGGATATTCGCATCGTAGTGACCTTCTCCACCAAACCACGGACGGTCTCCAACTGTGCTTCATAAAAGCGAGGTCTCCACTCCGCTGGTAGGCTCTTCACGAACTGCTCCATGACGAAACGATCGACGATATCTTCTGCTGAAATGTCCGGATTTGCTGCCTTGAATAACCGCTTCAGGTCGCTTGCATAAGAATGCGCAGATTCTTCCTTATCCAAAATTCGGTTATAAAACTCAGTCAATCTCAGACGACGCGCTTCCTTTGGTTGAAATATTTCGCTCAACGACGACTTAAGGACGGCAAAACTGGTGGGCTCCTCGGCTAGGCTATCCATAGCCCCTTCTGCCTCCCCAATCAGCAAGGCCGGTAGGATTAGCAAACTCTGGTTGTCGGACCATCCGCTGGCTGTTGCTACACGAGCAAAACGAGCCAGAAACTTGGAAAAATCCGCCTTCCCATCGTACTCGGGAGGATTCACAACGCCGCGACTGCCTGTAGCCATAGCGAACTCGAAGTCTTCCCAGACCAATCCTTCGTACGGCAACACTCTCCACAATGCTACTGAATCCACCTTGCAGTTCTCGTGCACTCCAGCCACGTAGTCAAGCTTCAACTCGGTCACCGGTTAGCGCTAAAAATAGACCAACCCGGGACAACCACTTGGATCCACTTGGACTACGGCTACTTTCAACTCTGCTACTGCTACTCTCGCTCAACTCTCTGTCCTCGACTACCTTTCTTTCCCTGCTTTCTCCCCCCTGACCTAGCCAGCTCTGACGTAGTTCAGATTCCAACAGGTAACCCCCTGGCGTAACTTAAGGCCACGGTGTAGTGTAACTCCTTATGGCGCTATAGCATGGCAAACTTAAATTACACCTTTCTCAGTCCCTTTGCAATATAATCAAATTGTATTGTGACAGTAATGTATGGTATTTCTTTTTCAATTTAACTGGGTTGCTAGTTTTTAATATTTGGCTTCCATAAATTTTTTACGTAGAAGAACATGTTAAAATATTGATATAGAAAAAAAAAACGAACCCAGATTTTTCGAGTTTATTATTATGATATTTTTAAAGAAAGAATTTTTCAGTTATCTCTTACTGTTTACTTGGAAAGGTGTACTAAAGTTTATGAAATTCGGATGAGAAATTGTGCTGCCACTCAGAAAATAACGACCAGGCAGGAAACTGCATAGCTTGTGCAGAACTCAAGAATGAGGATGAAAAGGAGATACCGTAAAAGTAGGGGGAAGGATATGACAAGTCACTAATTGGGTTTGCTCGAGCCTAAAGTAACCCAAGGGCACAAATACCTTGCGGCATTTTACCCTTTTCTTTTTGTCTCCGAATGGCTTTTCTCGAACATTTTCCCCCTGTTAGCAAAGAGGGGAAAGAGGTCAAGAAAGCGAACCAAGTTGGGTCTAGAAAAGGTGAAAAGATTTCCGGCTTATTTACGAAAGCTAAGACTATAAGTATAGCTGCAGTTAGCTGCTTGGCGTGTAAATTTGGAAAATTTACAGTACAAATACATACATTTATTAAAGAAACTTACCTTACGTGTTGGTTTGTAATAATGAAAACTAGCTTTACTTAGGCATCAGTTCTAATTTTGTCATCACCGGATGCAAGTAACTCTTAGCTCAATGGTATATTTAAAAGATACCATTTCACGGTGGCATTTTATATTTGACATCTCACGAGAGGCTCAAACTATCCTTTACTCTCAGGCATTAGTTAGTATTGTCATCACCGGATGCAAAAAACTCTTGGCTCAATGGTATATTTAAAAGATACCATTTCACGGTGGCATTTTATATTTGATAGCAACCTCTCGGATGTTTTTCATTGGTGAACTCAATGATTTCATGAAGGAAATCATCTCACGAGAGGCTTTGACGTGCATTTCATATAAGCTTTCAATAAGTTGACCTCACGGTACATTTATAATTTTAATCCATGTGCATGTTTGACCAACATAATATGTGCATCAGATCACTGATCAAGTGGTCTCTTTGCGGCCTTTTTACCGTTTGTTTAGTCTGCGACCTTTTTAGCGGCCAAAACGTAAGGCGGCTCCCGCGGAGCCAACTTTTGTCCCATCCTCGGGTCTGCAAGTTCAAGCAACATACAGTCCATGAAAAAGGCTCTGAGCTTTGGAAGCATTGTGTCTTCCCAAAAAACCCTGTCAAACACAATCCGCTCAACTTGCAAACTGTTCTTTGTCCATGCAACAAAATCACACCACGCTCTTCCGGTCACGGCAAGCTGTCCTGTAACTTGGTAGTAGTGATTGTGCGTTCTCTTCAATCTCAGTTTGTCACCATCAACTAACTCTAGAAAGCAGTCCTTCGGTTTTGATTTTACAAATTCAATGAAGGAAGACGCTGTCTCTGCCTTTTGGGGACACTTTATCTCGATAAGTCCTTCGTCACCTACAAGGCCGTCGGGAGATGCTCCCAGGTAACCTAGCTCAGGATGCACCCAAAACCCTGATGGGACTACAGTCACACAGTTCTTTATTTCGTAGTCTTTCCTGGCATTTGGCTCATTGGCCTGTCCGTAACGAGTACCTTCTGTGTTAATGTTATTAGGACTTAGTATTGCTTGCAATGTATTTTGACGCAAAGTTGTATCTCTGAGCTTACACACTTTGCCAAAGTGAGAAGCGGTCAGTCTACTCGCCCTTGCATCAAACCAATCAGAAGAATCAGCCTGCTCTCTAGTTTTCTCTTCAAGGGCCACAATCTGCTCCCTGCTAAGCTGCTGTTGAGCAACAATCAGTTTGCACCTGTCACGTAAGATCTCCTCTGGCAAATCTGGCTTTCCATAATGGCAATCAGGTCCTGCGAAAGCTTCGCGCCTCCGAGTCAAAGCTTGTCGTGGAGAAGCAATAGCATTATTTTCCCGTGACTTCTCTAACCGATTTCTGAACGAAAGAATATCGTCGTGACAATTCTTGGCAAAATTTTCTGTAGCAATGCTACAGGAACCATATTTTTTCAAAATAGCAGCCCGAAAACCTCGTCCATGGTGATATTCTAGAACAGCACCATAACATCGGTAATTATAAGATCCCCTTTGCGAGCGGAGAAATTGCTTGCCACCAGAGAATTTAGCCACCATGGACATAAACCGCTCTGCGAGGTTAGTCGTAACTTCGGTAAGCAAACCTGCAGCTTTGCTCCTACAGCCCAACAAGATCTCCATTACTTCAGTGTACAAAGCAGTGTGTACATTCTGTTTCAATTTCTGACCCTCTGACTTACAACCCTTTCCACCATCGCTGGCCGCAGTGCAAAAAGTGTGGTCATTCAAAAGATAATGTCTGGGACCATTGCTCAGAAATGAACGAAGTTGATCAACATTTCCCTTCAATCTAGCGTTACGATTGATTGCACCTCGTGCTGCACCGCCAAGTTTACGTATCAAAAGAGGGGTCAAAATTTTCTTATTGGCAGGGGTTTTGCCCTGAAGTTTATACAGAGCTTTCGTGAAATTTTTCATTACATGATTTGCACACTCAAGCTTGCGGACGGTTTTCTGAGTGCGAGGAGTATTAGCGAGGATAGCATTATGGGTCGAAGAGTCCCCGTCACCAATAAACGTTCGATAGCGCAAGCCGTGCTTGTCTTCAGCATCTCTAAAACCATCTACAATAATGGAGCTTTCCATTGCTGTAGACGGACCGTCGCAGTTTTTGAAACATTCGTGGGGGCGAGGATCCACTTGTTTGTTCTTAGCTTGTTGACAAATGGAACAATATTTGTTACGAACTCCTACATGCAATATTTTCTTGGTCCGCGCACCAATGATTACGCCCACACCTGACTTGGCTGTGTACCTGGTGCCGTGGCTCCTTTGAGACCACCCACCATCGCCAATTACGGTTATGTACGGCGTGTTGTCTTCGTCGATTTGTTCAGCCCGTTCAGCCGATTCACGTTCTTCCTTCCCTGCATTTTCTATTTCTAGCTTTGCCTCTTTCTCCCATATTTTCCCAACTTTACGTTCCTGTTCAATAAATGAGTTGCGGTTCATTGAAGGAACGCCAACGGTTGCCATGAATTCTTCTAAGTGGTTATGGGCTGCACCAATTTGCATAATTCCCATTGCAATTTTTGTGTTGACGGACAGAGCCTGAACTTTATCTGACCTCAAGCGTGCAGCATGCGGCGAAATGTTCTTTTGGGTAGGCCTTACATGCGCATATGGAGAAACCTGGTCAGTTGTTATAAAAATATTCTCCTGGCATTTCTCACATTTGAAAGCAAAACTGCTCCAAAAACCTTTCTTAACTTCCTTTTGGAAAGGAATGGGTGAGCGACAAATATCGTAGTGTTCAAAAATCTTATTGTGCCCTGACAAGAAATGGCAAACATTTACTAATCGAAGTCCGTCAACTTCTTTCTTCATTTTTGGTTGCGAATACCAAACAGGTTCAATGTTAAGTTCTACAGCATCAATTTCTGCCTGTTCTTTAAGAATGCGTGAAATTTCGTCATCTTCGAGACAGTTCGTTTCTTTGTCAAGGAGATCTAAACTAGCAAAGCTAGTGGAAACAACGGAGCTAGTGCTAGCTATAGGCTCAATGGAAACTGATTCTATAGCAGGTCTGGAACTTACAGTACAAGAAGTTTGTAATTTTAAACTTTCACCTGGCGATACTTCATCTGGATCTGCTGGGTGTTCTTGGCAAAGCTTTTCTCTTCGGTTCTTCAAAGCAACGCCTCTCAGTTTCAGTTTGCTACAGGATGACAGCATTTTTTTTCTTGCCATTTTCAGTCAGTAGTACCGATGCAAAAAACAAATAACGTAATAACTTGCGCCACTCAATGTTTGTACGACTCACGAACGCAGTAATGAACTTTTTCGTTGTCGTTTTAAATGATCAACTACAATGCTATAATGTTTGAAACTATTCAAGAAATTGGTAACACCGAAATCAAGAACCGCTGATGCTGATCTCTGATTACGGAATGCGTTCTAGTCAAAGTTTCATAACAATATTCCGAAAAGTTAGTGAAATAGTAAAAGTGAATGTCCTTTGAAATCGCATTTTGGCAAATTACACAAACACTACAAATTAAAAAGTCCTTCAGTTTTGAGAAATATTGAATTCCCCTCAGTAGAAAAATTATGCGTTTCCAGTTATTCCGTTGGGATATAATCAAAGCTTGTTGTTGTAGTGAATTTGAGATCGAAAGTGAAGGTTGTTGCAAAATACTGATCCTCAATAATTTGGAATCTATTTTATTGGTTACTTCCTTTGACTGATTCATGTCTAAAAGCTAAAATATTCAGTAACTTATTTTACATTCCAGAGTTTCACGCTGGGGCCAAGCAGGAAAAACTATTGCAAGATGTAATTTAGCGATCAATGACCTATCGGCATCAAGATGATCATCAGCGTGCATTACACTTTTCAGCAGGGCCATAGCAGTTTAACATGGCAATTTTAACCCGGTCATCAACATTTCGAACGAAAGCCCAAAAGAGCAAGATCTTCGAAGGCTATTAGTTGACTAGAGCTAGAATATAAACAGTGATCGCTAAGACGAGCGATAAGATGGGTGGTAACCTTGAGTGTAAAGCACGGTAATGGCAATTTTCTAGGAAAATAGTATTATTTAGTTCGGAATTTCTAAGTACACTTCTAAAGCTTGGAAATTGGATTATCCCTTCCATTGGTATTTTATACATAAAACGACGGTGTCAACCTTGACCATAAAGAATGGTAATGACAATTTTCTAAGAAAATATAATTGTTTATTTCGCCATTTCTAAATACTTACACGTCTAGCGCATGCAAATTGGATTATCAGTTAAATTGGTATTCCCTCCCATTCTCAAGCGAACATAGGGAGGAAGTTCCTTAGCATAAGCTGACCTTTTCCCTTTACCCCATACTTTACCCTAATTATTGTGTGCAGACCTCTAGTGCGAGAAATTAGTCATAGGTGTATATTTATTTGTAGCATTCTCAGGATATAGGGGTCTATGCCAGCGACATCTTTTGACGGAAAATAGTCAACTACTTACACCACACCATGGCCTTAACACAAGTTTACTTTACTTAGAATTTTTATTTTCCGCGTCGATAAATTTCGTGCAGTATGGTGCAGTATGCACCAACGTTGCAGTATGCACTAAACGTTGGTGCAGTATGCACCAACGTTTATTCCTAATGTTTTAAACTTAAGTATAATTAATTTTCTAGACTAATCTTCTACCTTGACTACGGAGGGAAGGAAAAGTAGCATCTGAACCTTGCGTTGCAAAAGTATTATCTTTGTCGCTGTCTTCGAAAGAGACAAAGGAAGCGTTTCCTTTAGAAATACACGTCGTTCTTTCGCTTTGCACGACCTCTTCGTTTCCTTCTGCAATGTTAATTTTTTTTTTCTTCGCTGGATTCGTTCTCGTCAGCACTCGAGGGAACGGCAGCATTAGTGCTACGTTTGCTATGACATGTAAATGTTAGTAATATATGAAAAGCCTTTTTTACATTTTCAATACCCTCTTGATAATATATGTACTCCAAATAAGGAGTCAAAAAGTGGGTATAAATCTCTCGGGGATTGAAAGGTTTGGCAGCAGATCCGCTTCGTAAAAGCCCTGCTCTTTTACACAAACGTACGAATTTCAACCTCAACCGTTTGAAACGCTGCTCCAGTTCGTCTATTCTGCAATCGTCTATTAACAAATCCATTCTTTTTGAGACTTAATATTTTTTTCAGAATAAATTTTTGTTTGCACAATTACTTAATCCAATATCATGCGCGATACTTTTCAGCGCGTTCTCTCGTACGTTCACATCTTTGAAGCTTCGAGTTAAAAAGCACGGAGTACTTGCAATACGCGTTAATAAAAACATCATCCGAAACATTTGGATTTGACATTTCCACTCCGTTCGATTGTTTTTACATCACTAAAAGACGAACACCAAATGAACGTTGCATGCTTGTTTGAGCTTCAACCGGATTTGGGGAAAGTCAATTGTTTACAATAACATTCCTTGGAAAAATGGTGCTTTTTAAAAATCGGAAAAAGGTTACAGTTGTTTGCTCACAACTAGCTACACGTATTAGGTATTTATTTACAATACCTTTCATAACTTGCTCAACCCCCTTCTTTAGACCAACCCCTTTCTGTCGGTGAAGCTATGGAAGTTAGCTGAAACCCTTGAAAGTCTATAGTTCACCTTTCCCTTCCTTGTGCCTCGCTTATGCAGCTGTATATGCTCTTATGCGCTAAGTGGGAATAGGCCCTTATTCTTATCAGTCTTATTCACCACTATTTCCATATCGTGTACTATTTAAAAAAAATCAAAACATTGCTAGGAAAGACCCCTTTAGTGCCCGAGAAACCCAAACTAAGGGGTTTCTGTTTTATTTTTTAGATGCTCTGAGATAGCAGTGAAAAACACAAGGAAATTACCCTTAGATGATGTTCTTGTTATTTACTGGTCTTGTTCGCCGTTATTTCTATATCGCATACTATTTTTTAAAAATATCCCTATCCCGTAAATAATTATCCCTTTTTTATACTCACCACTGTCCTGTTTATTAAAATGGATTGAATGGCTTTTGTTTCGGGGACGTAGAAAGGGGAAGGATATGTTGCCTGCAGGTAAAGCGGGCAAAGCCGAACAAGCCCCAACTTCTGGGATATTGACTTCAGGGCAGAATCAAGCGTGGTCTACAATTATTTTTGCAGATAATCGGAGATAACAGAATTTTTTTTAAAAAAGTAATTAAGTAAAGGACAAACGTGTATTTTTATATTTGTTTACGACTTTTATCTTTATTTAATCACTTTACTTTATACAAAAATGTCATTTAACTGTAAATATCCTTTATTAAATGAAGAGATATATTCCGTGAGCAAGTGGTTGCGCCGTTCAATATTCTACAATACACAAAAAGAATAGTTTTGCTACGTGCATGGACGACTTTTTTGCGATTACAATTGTAGAACACACTCGATTTCAAAGCGCATGGACGAAAAGTGATAGGTCGACCCCCGTATGTTTTAATGATATAAAGGGTATTGTCGAGTGTAGCAAAAAAGAGGGAATACAGTAATGTCGGGGTGCTGCGATCAAGCAGGCAACTCGGTCCTTCACATACGCGTTTGGATTCCATTTGTAAGTTGACGTGAAAGTATTGTCACAGGATAGCCTTTTTAAAACTTGTATTTTCTCATCGCGACCACTAATTGTCAACCAAGCATGTCCACCCGGCCCTATTTACAACAATCCAGCCCGTTCACTTTGAAGAAATTTGCCAATCCTTCGGAGACATTCACCTTGGCAACGAAGGAAAGGTTGGTTGAATTAAGTACAATAAACCCTCCACTTACGCGGTCCCAGTTTACGCGGCTGAAGCATTTGTCCAAATTTTAGTAATTATATCGACAATAGATGTCGCTAGTATGCAATTCGTACGTAAGCTCACCTACTGTTGCGTAGCAACAAATTGCTTGTACAGAATAGTGGAAGAGTTGTTGATGAAATTTTTTTACTCGTAACGCATTAGTAATTTATGGCATTATTATACACGAAACCTATTGCCACTTACCTTTGTAGTAGGATACCAAACAGACTTGGCGTATGGAAACAAACTTATTATGATAAAACGTTATACCTAGGCTAGACGGGACAAGTTATGGATCATCAACTACGAGTTAATCCTTCTACCTGAGTTAAACATGTATAAAGTAGACAAACCTCAAGTGTGACTGTCTGTATTGAACGACGCATGGGTTTATATAAAAGTGAAATAGATAAGAAGAAAGGGTCATACCGTTAGTTAGTCCCATGTCAGTTGAGTCAAGTCGTGTCAGTCTGACACGAAATTAAGGTCAAGGGTCAAACGAATTATTCCATCACCGAGACTGTTATTAACAATATACATCCTTATACCTAGGCTAGACGGGACGCTAATTATCATTAACTTTTAATGTTGATCAAGTCGTCCCAGAACGGGGAATAGTTGTTGAGTGTCCAGACGACAAACTGAAAGGGCACTTTCATTGAGCGTAATCCTATGCTTAAGGCTACACCTTCACATATTTTACCTTCACATAAACACTTTTCTGTCAAAAAGTATTTTTCATGTCGCTTTCCTATCAGAAAGTATTTTGAACCGTAAACGATGGACGTGTTTCCGCTTACACCTTTAAGTGAAGTTGTTTTTCCAAGTTTTCTTGGAGAAACTTTAATTCTAGTCCAGCTGCTTATCTTGCGCAAAAGATTAGCGAGAAATAGGAGAGACAAGCAATTAAAAGCTATACTTTCATTAATAAGCAGTCTCCTGATTTGTAAAGGTAAAGAGATAAGTAGTACATTCAGAAAAATAGTTTGTTATAACCATCTTTCCTAGTACCTAGGCCACAATCGCTCGTTTCTTCTGGAGAGTGGTGGCTCAAGATTGTGCCAACAATGTCAGAAGTTACATTCCGACAAAATTTCCGTACCTCAAGAGCCTTATTTACGTACCTTTGCGACCGGCTACGCCCTGTACTGAAAAAAAACACAACGATTATGAGAAGACCTATTCCGGTTATAAAGAGAGTAGCTGTTGCTGTTTTTTCGCTTGCATCAGCAGCAGAACTACGCGTTGTCGGACATCTTTTCGGAATTGGAAGAAGTACTGTACCCTACATACTTTACGAAGTTTGTCACGCTGTCTTCGACGTGTTCATGCCCGAATTTATCAAATTACCCGAGAGCGAAAGGGAATATGACATTTTAGCCAATGATTTCTCAGCGATGTGGAATTACCCACTTGCAATTGGTGCAATCGATGGCTGCCATATCCCGATTTGTCCTCCTAAGGAAGAAGCTGTTGATTACTACAATTATAAAGGCTTCTATAGCGTAATTCTATTCGCAATGTGCGACGCGAAATATAGGTTTTCCTATATAAACGTTGGGTCTCCAGGGCGGAACAACGACAGCTACATTTTCAAAAATTCACGTTTCTACGAGAAGGTGTTGGCCCTTGAGCGTTTGAATTCTTCCATGTATGTTAGCGATGTACGAGTACCAACTCACATTTTAGGAGACGGAGCTTTCCAACTGTTGCCAACGCTAATGAAGCCATATCCTGATACAACCAGGTTATCCGAGGAGCAAAAACATTTTAATTTTCGGTTGTCTCGCGCTCGACGGGTAATTGAAAATGCTTTTGGAAGACTAAAGATGCGCTGGCGAATTACTTATAAACGAATGGAGTTTCCTATTAGTAAAATTAACCTCATTACCAAAGCTTGTTGTACCCTTCACAATATGTGCGAAAACTTTGGCATGCCCGCAGAAGATTGCGATGCTGAGTTTAGCGAGCAAACAAGGCCCAATACCTTTCGTAACGAAGCAACAATAAGAGCAGAGCAAGTTCGTTCCGCAATGGTGGAATTTTTTAATGACAACCCAATTCACCTATAAAACCCAAGAAGAACCAAGAAACCCTTAAGAACCTGGGGATGGTGGTGGTGGTACTACATTTGAATCACTTTGCCGTAAATTGTAAGGAAAGGGATATGGCATACTTTGCAATTGAGAACCAATAACAGAATAACTTGAAGGAAAAGGGAGAGAGGAATAAACGTGGTCAGGGCGAGTATTGTCTATAGACGCTACAATTTTGCGTTTCAAAGCCAAATCTTCTTCCATTTTTTTTTCAATGTTCTGAACTAAGCTTAGAATTGCCTGGTCAACTTTATCAGAAGCTGTTTTATCGCTGTTTTCAATTAGCTTCTCAACGGAAGAAAGGCACCTGGCAACAGAGGTCTGGGTCGAAGCACGTTGCTTTCTTCTTTGGATTGAGGCTCTAGAAGGTCCAGGCTCCACAGCTTTACCTCTGTCACGGCGTCGACACCCACCAATGGCAGACTCCAATAGTCGTTCGTGTTCCTCATCTCTGCGGACTTCGACGCTCTCTTCAACATCAATTTCTATATCCGAATCGGAAACGAATACTTGCAAACTAGGCAGGGTAGACTGTGAGGACTGTGTGGTAGACTCTTCCGGACCATGAACAATCGAGTCCTCTACCCTTGAAACGTCGTTACATGGACTTCGGCCAATAATGCTGTTAACGGCATCGTACCACTTCCATGAGCTTGGAGAAGAACCTGTAGAGGTACATTTCACTTTGTTCTTTCTGGCGAATGACAAAAGATAGTTCAAATTAGTTCACGGTCCTTTCACAATGGAAGAAAATATGATTACCTGTACAGTTTGTGTCAGATTGTTCAACTTCACTGATATCTCATCCACCGTACGGACGACACCAACACCTTCCAAAGACCGTCTCATGGACTCAAAAATAGGCTTATTGCGTTTCGCACGGCGCAGATCCTCGTAACTCTCTTGCCAAATGTTTAACAAAGCTGACAACTCAGAATCAACCCAATTGGATGAGCGTTTTCTTTCTTTTAAAGAATCTTGAGAAGCCATGGTGCTCGACTACTGTGAGCCATAGGCTAAACACCATGCTATATGTAGTACTTTCTACGCTTTCATATGCAGGCAATAAGTGTCGAGAGGGATCCCTTATATCCGAGTCCGAGTAGCACTTTTACTATATTTTAAGGAGAAAAAAATTTCAGATCCTTTCTTTCAGATCCGTGTTGTTCGTTTTCGGAAAGTAGACTTTTTCCGAAGCGAAGAAATGTGTTTTACCAAGCTCAAATCTTTCCAATGCTTTATTAGTGTTAACCTTCACATAATTAAACACATTATCGACAGAAAGTCCATTCGAACGACAAAAAATGACGTTTTCACGTATGGTCGATGATTTTTCTTCACAACATTATTTGCGTGCATTCGCGATCAGTTAAGGCCTACACTAGAAAAGAGACTGATTCCGGTTTTTATTCGTATTGTTTTTTTTTTTTAGATTTATATGAGAAAAACGTTTTATGAAGCTAAGAAATGCTATTTTGTCATCCTAGTCCTAACTTAATCAGGTAAGCTGTCTAGACGGGGCTTTAATTAGGCATTAGCTAATGTTGGTCATAGTTAATGTACTTGTGCCAACTTCATTAAATCAGAACCTTCATTAACAGTTGATTATCATTAGCGTTAATGTTGTTGTTTCTAGACGACTCACTTAAACATGTTTAACTCAGGTAGTCGGAGTTGATTATCATTAAATCGTCCCGTCTAGCCTGGGTATAAGCTGTCTAGACGGGGCTTTAATTAGGCTAATTCAGCTAATGTTGGTCATAGTTAATGTACTTGTGCCAACTTCATTAAATCAGAACCTTCATTAACAGTTGATTATCATTAGCGTTAATGTTGTTGTTTCTAGACGACTCACTTAAACATGTTTAACTCAGGTAGTCGGAGTTGATTATCATTAAATCGTCCCGTCTAGCCTGGGTATTACACTATCCCCTCGTTTAAATAAAGCTACCGAATAGGCTTCCCTTTTTCATAATAGACAAGCCTTTCCGGAACATTTCTGACTCTTTGTGGTCTTTCCGACTGCGGCTCCATTTGCCGTTGTTCTTCATCCGGTAGAAGCGGATGAAGTAAAATTTTAGCGGTAAAATTTTAGCCCCTGAAGGAGTTTGCCACTCACGGTAAACACAGTTATCTTTGAGAACTAACTGTCCACGTTGAGCCCAGTAATTTCTCAACACAGTATTTAAGTTTTTCGGTGACGATGGAACCGAACTAGGGTCTCTAATCCATTGTTGGACTTCTTGCAAATCTGAATCGCTGCCTTGCGCACTTGCAACTAATCCAGACTCTTAACTAGACTAATCATTAACTAATCATAATGACTAGATAACTAATCCAGACTAGAGCGCCCTTGAACCCTGTGCAACCTAGATTTCAAAGTGACATTGTAGCTATGGATAGACAACTGAAGACAACTCTTCCTACTATTTTTGAACAAGCTCGAACACGGTTGGGATTTGCACAATGTTATCAGAAGATTTGTTACTACAGCAAAACTTTAAACCAGCAAATCCAACAGGGGGACTCCGTTTGGCTCTTGAATCCTTCCCCGAAGAGAGGAAAGTTCCACAAGATTCACCGACCTTGGACAGTTATTAAACGAATTTCAGATCAAGTTGTCCACATTAAAAACACCATTTCGGGTGCATATGAACAATTTAAAGAAGGGACCCGTAGCTCTGAACTCCTCTCATGTGGACCCGCCAAATTCAGACCATAGACAGACATCATTGGACGGAGGCCTGAGAGTGCAAGAGGAAGCAATAGAAGATGATGTGGGAATTCGACGTCGACGCTTGGTCGATTCGGAAGATGACGATATCCCATTGAGGATTTAGTGACAGCACCGTCAGTTGGACACGGTGGAGACAGTTTTGAAAGAGAACGTCGGTTGACCAGGACTCGGCATCCTTATGTGCGTTTAGCGTATTATGAGCCTGGGAGACCTGTCTGCTAAGCAATTGTTGTCAATTATTTAAAAAGAGGGAGAATGCAAGAGTGGTAACCACAGTATAGAGGTTTACACAGTATGGTAACAGGGCTATCTTCCAATGTTAAGGTTTTCTGACGACCTTCTCGGTCCCCAGAGTAATATTCAGCTAAAAGGCCAGAAGACGAAAGGGTACATTCGCAAACCTCCCAGTGCAGTTCAAAAAAGGTCACGACGGTTTATAAAAGCGCGTAATTTAAATCTATTGCTTTAAACTATGTGAGCTTAAAATAAAAGATGAATTAACTAGGTCAAAGCACAACACGTATACACATTATAGACTATTTTGCGTTACCCAGGTTGCACCACGAGGAGGCAGTCTATTTTGCAACCCATACATAGGTGTTTTATACAGAGCTAAAACGAGCGCGAGCGAATTCGCTCGCGCTCGCGAGTGCGCTCGAAATCTTGTGAGCGATGAGCGCGAGCCGCTCGTTTCATAAATTGGCGAGCGCAAACGAAATGAGCGCACGCTCGCGATTGTAGCGCCATCTGCTGGCGAATTCCCGTAGTTTATGCCATGAAGCTACAGAGCTTACGGCAGATGGCAGCGATTGATGTCAAAAAGGCGCCAAGCGTGTTGTCAAAAAGACGCCAAGCGTGTTCAACGTGCTCGTTTGGTGCTGTATTTGTTAGCTGTGCGGCACAGCTAACAAATACAGTAGAATACAGTAACAAATACTAACAATAGACTGGCACAGCCTGTGCCAGTCTATTTATTGTTAGCTGTGACAACAGCTTAATTTGTATTACAGGTAACTTTCATTATTACTTTCGTTAACTAAAACAAGGCTACAAGAAGCTAAAAGACGCCTATTCGGAGGAATTTTTCAGTTTTTTCCCAGCATGTGGTGCCCCCTCCTGGCAAAGAAGCGAATATTTTATGACGCCTTTTCGGAGGAAATCCACAAGCTGTCTGCCTCGGGCATTTAGGTTCTCCTTTTGATGCCTTTTCGGAGTGAGTCTAACCTGCGTTTCGTGACGCCTTTTCGGAGGAAATCCCCAAGTTGTCTGCTTCGGGCATGTAGGTGCTCCGTTGATGCCTTTTCGGAGTGAGTCTCCAATACTCCCCCTCCCTTCCCTTTTTCGCTCAGGATAAAATGCTATACCTAATCGAATCCGGACGTGGAACGTACCCAGGAAAGCTAGGAACGAAATCCTCGTACTGTACATAGGGGGTTCCCTTCAGGGTTGCCAGATGGTTTTTTTCCAAACCAAAAATGGGAAAAATGGTTTGTTTTGAAAGGCTTTGGTTTACGAAAATTTGGTTTGGTTTTTTGGTTTGTTTATGGTTTGTTTGGAGAAATCGTCGCAAATTCATTCTAGGCTACAGAATAATCTCTCTAAATTAATGCACGTTTCGATAAATTAGCTTTTGGCTCCTATTTTTTTTTTTTTTTTTGCATTCGTGTTTTGTATTTCGCGCTTCGTACGGTTTCCGGAAGGTGATTGGGTATGGCGTATGATCCTGATACGCGTCTTTTTAGTTCCTGTGTTTAGTCCACGTGTTTACATTTTATGTGACGCACGTGTCACGCCCGCTAGTCTTTTGTTTCGATACAGTCAAAACGTAGTTATTGTTGGGCGCATATGATTCTTCCGTAATTTTTAACATCCGTTGTGCAGGTAAGTACTCGTAGTTTTAAGATATACAATTCATTTGTTATTGGTTTCTCTTTATGGGTTATCTCGCGGTGCATTCTGCCTGTCAAGTTTTGTGTTCATACTTAATTGTGTTCTTTTGCATTTTCTTGCATCATTGTACTGTAGCCTATTTCTTCATTAACATTTCCTATCATATGCTAGTACGGTCTGCCAGGGATGTCCAGAAAATATAGAAAGGACTGGGAAGCCGACTTCCCATGGGTGAAGAAGAGCTCTGATGGCACCGAAAGTGCGTATTGCATTTTGTGCCATTCAAACCTAAAAGCCCACAAGGGTTCTCTAGAGCAACACCAAAAGACTGCCTTGCACATAGCAAAAGACACTAGCAAGACCAGCAGTCAGGGGCAGTTATCATTCAAGCCAGTAGCTGTATCTAAAAATGACGAAGTTAAAAAAGCTCAGATAGGTATGTACTTTCCATTATATCCCGACCACGTTTTCCAGTTTAAACCGTCAACCTGAGTCTGAGATAACCAAGTTAACCCTACTTTACGCAAGCATGCATACAGTCCCAACCACTTTCTTGGTTTCTACCATTCTGCTGCGGAATTCATGACCAAACAAGCTGAAACCTAGCTTTACTTAATCTAGTCGAATTTATCCTACCTTAGACGCGCCATTCTTGTGGTCACTTTTTCGGTTTAGATCGCTGTAATCGGCTTAGTGTTGCACTACCATGTTTACTGGTTATATTTGCACGCTTGACGCGGTTAGAGAAAAAAATGGAAAAATGCGCCTAATAGAGGAAATGCAAGGTTGCAAGTGATGTTAAATTTAATTAGATTAATTTTTTCCTCCTGGAAAACGTTTGAAAACAAAAAAAAATGGTCAGGGTTTAATGGAAAGAACTCTGAAACAGAAATGGCGCTGAACGTATGTTGTCACTCCCCAATTTTGACTATGGACCATCTGGGTGAGATTGTTTCGCGTAATGGAAAAGGAAGCCGATGGGAAAGCCTGCGGATGCATAGGACCAAATGCTCCCAGATCATCAAGAATGTGATCTCGAAAGCTCTTGAAGAAGAAGTTGCCCAAGAGCTGAGAAATAAGAAGTTTTCGGTTCTCATTGATGAATCGACAGATATCACAGCGGCTAAACATCTCTGCGTATGTGTGCGATACTATTCAGAAAAAGATAATAGTATCCTTTATGATTATCTGGGTTTAATTCCTGTGTTATCGACAACAGGCGAAGCTCTTTTTCTTGTGTTGAAAGAAAAACTAAAATCTGTTGGGCTTTGTTTTTCTGATTGCATCGGCTATAGTTCTGATGGCGCGGCGAATGTTATTGGAACCCACAATTCAGTTTGGTCCCGAGTTAAGGCCGAAGCCCCAAATTGCGTTCAGCTCAGATGCATTTGCCACTCTCTGAACCTCGTAGTGCAGCATGCCTTTGAGGTTATGCCATCCAGCATTGGATTTTTGTTGTCAGAAATCCCTGGGGGTTTTTTCGAAAAGCCAGCTAAGGCGTGAGGATTTCCTTGGCTTATTCGAAACAATGGACGTAAACAGCGAGAGGAAAGGTACTCCAACTCCGTTTCAAAAATACTCGGCTACTCGCTGGTTAGTTAGGGGTAAAGTTCTGTACAACTTGCTTGTAAACTGGCAAGAGTTGAAAGCTTATTTTAACCAAGTAGAACTCAAAGCTCCCGCTAGCGTGAGGTACAAGTGTTCGTCGATCAGCAATATGATGAAAGACGATTCTGTGTACCTCCTGATTGTGTTTCTAACGCCCCTCGTGAAAGAATTCGAACAAATTAATGCATTGTTCCAAAGTGCCAGTGTGGACCCCGAGAAGCTTCTCTTTGAGCTCTCTCTCCATCACAAAAGTGTGAAGGGGAGAGTTTTTGACACTAGAGGTTACCAAAAACCTCTTTCTCATATAGACTTCGGTTCCGAATGTAAGATTTTTGTTCAAAAGCAAATTTGCGGCGCGAAAGAGGGCGCCGCGAAAGTAGTTGAAACCGTGCAGGCAAGGTGTTTGAAGTTTCTGTTGGAACTAATCTCTCAGATGGAATCACGGTTACCTGAAAACAAAGAAGTATTTCGTGGCCTATCATACTTATCTCCTAGTCGAGTTCTTTCACAGGTGGATAAAGTTGCTTTCTCTGAGCTACCCCTGACCCACCTAATGGGAAGGAACGCTCAGATAATCGAAGACCAGTATAGAAAAATTAGTCTTGTAATCTGGTCAGAGACGGATCTTTTTAAAAATGTTGCCGTCCCTAGAGACGTAGTTGAGTTCTGGACGTCAATCAGAAGTTACCTGGACGTACAAGGACTTTTTGCATTCAGAGAGTTATCTGAATATTGCTTAGCCTGTTTATCGTTGCCAATTTCTAATGCTTTTGTAGAAAGAGTATTTTCGCTAGTGACGTACGTAAAAAACAAACAACGCAATAGAATTGAGATTAAAATGCTTGACGCAATTGATAGAATTAAGTCGTACCTTTCCAGTAGAAATTTATGTTGTAGGGATTTTCAAGTGACGGCTGCAATGGTTCAGTACTTCAGCAACAATATGTACAACAATAATAATGAAGATGAAGTTGATGTTGAAGACTTCGCGATTTTGGCACACTTCGAGTAGTATTTTTTTTTATCCCTATAACACATTTACTGTCCATGTTTATAGAATCATTTGTTTTTTTCCTGCATGTAGCATGTATGTATGTAGGTTTTGGTTAACTTGCTATGCCTGTATTTCTGCCTTTTGTTAACCCAGAAAAGCCCTCACTTGTGATATAATCTAAAATGAATCTCTTTAACGTGCAATTTTAATTGCGGTGCACACATGCCAGGAGCAAATTTGCATGGGTTTCAATTCCCAAAATATAATGATCTCGTTGTGATAATAAAGTAACTTAATCAAATGTTGTATTATTTAGTTGGGGTTTGTATTCTATTTTGCTTAATGATGAGTATATCTTTAATCCTGACGATTTTTCCGACATTAATTTAATAGGAAAATAGGTCGCAGTGGTATCGCAGAAGTTTTCCACAACTTAGTGAAGTAATTGCTTTAGAAATTCGAATTTTAAACACTTTTTTAAAAAATGGTTTGTTTTTGGTTTGTTTTGGAAGGCCGGTGGTTTATTTTGGTTTGTTTTTCAAGTTACTTTGGTTTGCTGACTCAGAAAAAATCTGGCAACCCTGGTTCCCTTCACTTTCATGTTTTAGTGACAGTGCTATAAGTGAAGGCCATGACAGAACTTGACAAATTTTCATCTATTACTCATTTACTGTAATTTGAAAAGATTTGTAACTGTTTTTTTTTCGAGCAGGTAATCGTATCAAGTTCCAATTTGTTTCCTGGACGCCTTTTAGGAGCATATTTTTTTCATGTGTGTGTCTGTGTTTCATTCTCTTACATTTATGTTTTATATATTGCGAGTTGTAGTAGAAGACAATACAGACAATGTTTCGTACTTATTCGCTGCCAAATGGAAGTCTACTTTTGCTGCTACACTTTTCTTTTGGTTCTGCGCTTATCTTTTTTCGCCAATTTATTCCGTTCTGTGGGGCACGTCCCTAGCCCAACAAGAGCGTTTCGTGGGAAGGGGAGCGAAGGCCATACATGGTAGAATACTGTATACTGCCAGACTCACAGCAGAGGAAAAGAAGGGTGAAATAAATAAAGATGAAAAGAAAGGGTGGAGGAGTCGTGGGAAGGGCTTCGAACTCGCTCTCCGTCTTTACATGCTTCGTGTACATCGTTTCCCTGTTTTAGACAGTGAAGAACCTACCCTGACTTTCCTTACCATTCTTTACTACGTGAACATTTTTAAAGGTATTTTCTCTTCGCATGTGTTGTCGTCCCTAGTCCGAAATGTATCCTACACCTATGTTTGCCTTAGACGCGAAGCCCCTAATAGGACAACGGACGAGACAACTCGAGATCTTGAAATTTGACGTAATTATAAATAACACAAAATGTAAACCTGCCAGTGCCAATACAGATGAAACTAAAATTAGAAAAGTCTGTGCTGGTTAGAAAAAAAGTTGCACAGGTATTGTGATCGCTGGTTACAGGGGCGGACTGGTTCTACCGCGGGCCATGGCGATTTTCTACCTGCCGGCGCCGCTGAGTAATAAGATGGTATTTGAGCCGGCGCATGGGGCACCTGCCCCAATGCCCCATAGGCCGTCCGCCCCTGGCTGGTTATTAGAATCAGCCTCTTTGTAGAATCAAACAGCAAATACTCGTTTCAGAATGGTACAATACTTTACCTTTTTCTTTACTATAATCATATTTTTGGAAATTAGAATCAATTTTGGGTGAGGAAGAGTAAGAAAGCGGGGAAAACTGCTGTCAAGGGGAAACTTTCTGTTCGTATTGGGGAAAGGGTTTCACTTTTTCCTTGTTCTAAAAGTTGAGAGTCGAGAGAAGGTGCTCATGAGTATAGTGTGCTTGCAGGTGGTGACAATTCTGTTTGTAGACACTTATATCATGTTGAAAAATCGTTACAAAAACTTTAAAGTCTGAATTGTAGGCAAACTAAAACAAGTGAATATTTTAAATAATAAACTGTAATTTTGTTCTTAATACGTTCTGAATTTATATTATTTCTTATGGGGGGATTCGCATCGCAAAAAACAAGTGTTTCGGATTGCGAGAACGTCTCCGGAACGAATTATGCTCGTCTTAAGAGGTTTCAGTGTACTTACAACTGTATTTCTGGTTATTGAATGGCCGCTTAATAGATTCAAAATACACTGGCCAAATGTGATCAAAATAAGCGACACCTACTGTACTTCAAAACTCAGTTAATCTATAAACCTAAGGACCCGAAGTTTGCTATTATGGACTACGTATACGTATTTCCACATTAGGTCCGTATTACGGAGTTAACGACGAAAGACGAAAGCTTGCCACACTAGGGTGCAAATGGAATGCACGTTCTGCGGTCTTACATCTTTCCTCTTCGCAATGCGTTAGTTTATTAAAGGCAAAACTTATGAGGATGTAATTTGTACCAAAGTACTTTTCGTGCTAAAGAGATAAATGACTTCTTACGGTTTTGCAGTAACCGAACCGTTTGTAAGAGAAACTCGTGTAGCCAAGGAACAAAGCCCATTTTTCCAACGGTCAACTCGTTTCTGTGTTACTGATTCTCTACTGGAACGAAGTCGATTGAGGTACTAACCAAAGTTCGAATGTAGCTTTAGTCGGGGGACTGGAGCGGCAACTGCTTCCGAACTTCTGTATAACGTACTTCTCATGTAACATAGCAATAGGGGATGTCAAGAGAAAAAACGCGTCAAGTTTTCTTGCGTCGAAGCTTAGTTTTGAACCAACTTCCAGTAGGCAAACATGTCCGCAGCACCACAACCGCAAAGTAGGTTTTCGTGAAAATTTATAAGTCTCGTTTCTTATCTAACATGTGCTTTTCTTCAGGAACCGAAAGGCAGCAGCTTATTGCCGCTGTTGCAAAAGGGTTTGCCCTTCTGGAAACCAACGGAGAGAACGAGGCGGCAGTTTCTAAAGGATTTTCTATACTTTTATAGTCAAGGCCCAAAACCAAGTACGTATTAGCAATAATGTAAGAAATAAAAGCTAAATGTATTATTGTGTAGTTCCCGAGGGAAGTGCAGCAAATGCAAAAAAAGGGGCCATACCGTAAAGAACTGCTGGTTCGCTAAGAAGAAAACCGTAGAAAAGGACGGTGCTCCAGCAATGAAGAAAACAAAAGCAGCCCACCAAATTACTGCCGGAGCCGCAATGGACTGCGAAGCTGCTTCCGAAGCAGCAGCGGAATGCCACGCAGCTCCCGAGGTCGGAGCTGAGTGTTACGCAGCTCCCGAAGCCGCAACGGCGGACAGCGAAGCCGCAGCGGTAGCAACTAAGCACTCAGGCTAAACATTATGCCTTAGAATAATGTTTGGCTGAACGTTTGCATAACGATAGGTGCAAATTTGAAAATAAATTTTTCATAAAACGAAAACCGTTACTTATTCTTACGCTTGTGCAACGTATCAATATTTATGCGGAAAATGACTCAGGTTCAACTGTTTTTTTTTGTGTTTTCACGAGGGGTAAAGGTTGCTCGCATTTGAGCTAACGCAACTGACTTTTCGCCTCTGCTGGACCAACAGCAACAGCTACGGTAAAACCGCTTACCACTTGCCACAGCGTTTCAGTACGACTCGAAGTTTCCCCCTTGCTTGTTGTTCTTTGAAAAAGTTTCAGCCCTTCTTGCCTCAGCTCTGAATCATCTTCACTTTGATTTTCTTCGCCTGCAACTTTGACAACGACTAGAAGTACTGCAGCTTTTGGATTCGGTAAGTCTTACTTTCTTTTGTCCTTTATGCTGCATGACACAACACAACTTACCCATTGTCGAATGTCACCATCTTTGTGCATTGAGGGTCGCCATGTCTTGGTTCGATGGTCAATCATGATATTGATAAGTGCACTGTAGACTTAATGGAACTTAACCAAAATGAAGTTACCTATGTTAAATCTATGAGAAGCCATAGTTGTTTTACATGAACGATATCTAATTAAAGTAAAAGGAAGCAGGTATAGCATTGCTAATCCTACTGTATACACACCTTTGCGTAAGACTCGCTTCTATGTCTCTGCGTAACTTGAGGCCGGTAAAAGTTAAAACGGTCTGGACCCAAAGATGGCGATGTTCGACTCTAAAACATGGTGGCATTAAGGTTCGCATCCAACCTTTATTTTTTTTTCTCAAGATGTTCTCCCGACAGATGAACTGCAAATACAACAAGAAGTAGAAGTTAGCAATTCGTCAAGTCAAAATAACAAGAAAACAAAAGGTTCCAGTTTTAGGATTATTTGCTACTTGTGTAAAGAAAGCTTAACTAGTTACGTTACACTAGTTAGGCATATAAAGGATACACATGATCAAATTGAATGTCAAATTAAGTCAGAAGCCTTTCCTGACATACAAAGCTTCTATCAATGGAAAGAGCATACGGAACTTGAAGACAACACGTCTTGGGTCACCCGAAGGGGGGAAAGACAATGCAAGGATCGTACTGTCATCAGTTACGTATGCAACAGGTCCTACGTTTATAAGAATAAAAGCGAAGGTCATCGTGCCATTAAGCAGCAAAAATCGCTCCGTACAGGGGTAAGTTGCACCTCCTTTGTGCAAGTTAATCTAAACACAAAGACAGGCAAAGTCGCCATTGATTACTGCCGATTCCACATTCCTCATGATAGGCTCCCTGGCCGAAATAGGATTCAGGTGTCTGTGAAAGCGAAGATGGGGAAAATGATTTACCTTCAAATGCCTACCCATGTCATAGTGGAACAATTGGCAGGGGATATTGACCAGGAAAATATAAACATCAACAAGCTTGTAACACCCAAAGATGTACGTAATTTAGCGCAAAAATTCCCGAAAGCACTAAGAAAACATCAATATGATCACGTTAGTGTTACTCCTTGGGTAGAAGAAATGGCAAAAGCAGATTATAACCCTGTTTTCCTCTACAAGGGTCAGGGCACTCAAGACAACGATTCGGGTCTTGAAGAGAAAAATTTCGTTCCAGTCTCAAGCGGAGGCTTTAAATCTATATAAGGATGACTGTGTTTTGATAGAGAGTACCTATCGAATTAATTAATATGCTTTTGTCTTAACTACCTTAATGGTGTTAGACAAGTCCCGAATGGGATACCCAGTGGCTTTTTTAGTGAGCGACCGGGAACACGAGGTAGTTATTAAATACTTCTTCAGTAAACTGAAAGAGAGAACAGGAGAATTAAAGCCGAAGCAATTCATGAGCGATATGGCGGACCAGTACTGGAACGCCTGGGGAAAGGTATTCGATACCAGCAAAACACAAAGACCTATCTGCATTGGCATTGGCAGTACTGGAACGCCTGGGGAAAGGTATTCGATACCAGCAAAACACAAAGACCTATCTGCATTGGCACGTCCTCCGAGCCTGGAAAAAAAACCTAACCAAGCTCCAGGCACAAGTTACGAGTGAAATTTCTGACCACATCTTTTCTTCCCTGCAGCGTTTAATATGCGTTAGGGATGAAATAGATTTTCGAAGGACTTACACCCAATTTTTAACTTATATTGAGGAGAACCATTGGTCCTTCTTCACATACTTTTACGATGAATACAACAAGCGTATATCTACATTTGCTGGATATAATTACAAAGATATGTATGTGCGAACAAACATGGTCTTAGAAACGTACCATCGCCATCTAAAACACGAGATCATGGCGGGTGTATTTAACCGTAGAATCGACTCACTAGTCGAGCACTTGAAAGATGTTTCAACTCGTAGAATGCATAAACAGGTAGTGCTCTACAATAGAGGCTACTATAGTTATAGTCTCAAACAAATTCATATTAGGCATTATAGATCGAAAAAGATACCTGATGAGCACGTGACGATTTTGGATGCGAAAACTTGGCGCGTGCAATCGCAGTCAAATCCTGGTATCTCTCACTTAGTAATTAGACATTACGACGGACTATGCACCCAACCTGATTGTTTTAATCGATGTGGCCTGTGCGGAGCATGTCGACATACATTCTCCTGTGACTGTAAAGACTTCTACTTTTTAAAGTTTGTCTGCAAACATATTCACAGAGTTATCCCACCGCTAACGAACGATCAGAGACACTCTCATGTCGACGCCGTTGCTATCGAAGAAGACGGCGTGCATATGGCAGATAAGTTATTGCCTGCAAAATTAGAAGATAATACCTTGTTAGCGAAAAAGTTGCTGGACACTTGTAATGAAATTATCCATAATATAATAATTAAACAAACTAATTACACAAGGGAACAATTTGTTCACATGATTAGCACGGCTGTATCCTTCAAAATTTTAACTGAACAGGAACCAGCCAAAAATGTACAAGAAATATTTGAAGATAAAATTTCTGCAAGTAAAAATGCCGTGACAAAACCTCAGAGTAGGGATTTTTTTGCTACTCGCAAAGAAACACGGAAACGAAGCAAAACAGCAAAAATTGATGACCAGATACTGGACGACATAACACCCGCATTTTGTGCCACGTGCTTTAAGCAAAATGCTCCGAGTGATCCAGAGAATTGTCAATGGATCGCATGCAATGAATGCAACAGCTGGTTCCACGAAGAGTGTGTGCCAGGTTTAATTAGAGCGGGTCTCAACGCAGAGGACCTGAAATCAATTGTTTTCAATTGCATCTCCTGTGCTTTGTCCTGTTAAGTGCAAAACTTTAACAAGGCCTTCAACTTTAGTTTCTTGCTAAGTTATTGGGGTAACCCCCTCTTAAATATATTTTCCGTATTAAATGCCTTGTGATGAATGTTCATGAGTGCACCGGTAGTATATCTACCAGAGCGATCTCGGACAGAACTGTTTCATTTCAGCAGAAACGAGTCAGTTCGAGATTCCGGCAAAAGGAAACAATAGTTTCCATTGCACGGTAATCACATCACCAAAACAGGCGACACAATTAAAATAATTGTGTGTTTTAAGGAAGTTGTGGCGCAAATCAGCGCCATTTTCAGTTGCACGTACTGAGTTGTGCGCTGTTGTAAACGAGCACACTTGGTTTAGCGTGCTTCTTGAAATGGCAATATTTTCACCAATTTTTTAATTAAACGTAGAATAAACTTAAATGTACTTGTTATGAACCATGTTACAAGCATGTTATAAATGAAATATTTAAACTCCATTGTGTCTGGCTCTTCTTATGACATAAAAAATAAAATGAAAAGAACATTTCAGAATTCAAAAGGACTTTTCCGAGTGCAAAAGGAACCTCAAGGGAAAAGTCTGACAATATTCGTCATTGCTCTGGCGGTT
The DNA here is from genome assembly GCA_023053545.1 of Lepidurus packardi. NCBI lineage: Eukaryota > Metazoa > Arthropoda > Branchiopoda > Notostraca > Triopsidae > Lepidurus > Lepidurus packardi. The sequence goes on from JAKZAN010000001.1 coordinate 10,070,802, forward strand.
CAAAACTCAACAAAGCCTTTATTGAAATAGTAGCAAAATATTCCGCCATTTTTTGCCTCATCGCTCTGCTGAGCATTGACAACATTTTCATGGCTAAAACTGCGGATGCTGCTGCCGTTTCCTGCCAAAGCAGCAGCTACAGCATTGTGTACCTTGTTTGTCTCTAGTGGCGGGAAAATTTATTCACATACAAATATGAACCTCAAAATCTCGCAGGCGAAAATAGATAAATAAAAACTAAATTTCTCATCATGATGAAGTCGCTTCCACCGTAAGAAACACGACTAACCGAATGTAAGCTCCAACAACGAAAACCTTACAGCTCAGTTCGTGCAACTAACGCGGGTGCTATTTTTAGGAATATACGAAATAATAATAAGAAAGACCAGCTTTACTCACGCCTTATCCCTGGATAAAGAAAAAAATATCATGCCGTAATTGGGAACTACACTAAATAGAAGAAACGTCAACATAACGTTAACTTTTTGACATTAACGTCAGTTAAATTCAATATTCACTAATTCACACACTACCACATACCAAGACGGGATCCACCGATATATTGACGCTCCCAGACAGAAACGGCTCTCTTCATACCGACAGCACGCCACAGAAAATTTAGCGGTCAGACCGGTAAGCTTTTGAGAAGTCCGATCCTCCGAAAAGGCCTCCGAAAAGACGTCTTTTCGGAGGCCTTCGGAGATTTTGAGGTTCATATTTGTATGTGAATAAATTTTCCCGCCACTAGAGACAAACAAGGTACACAATGCTGTAGCTGCTGCTTTGGCAGGAAACGGCAGCAGCATCCGCAGTTTTAGCCATGAAAATGTTGTCAATGCTCAGCAGAGCGATGAGGCAAAAAATGGCGGAATATTTTGCTACTATTTCAATAAAGGCTTTGTTGAGTTTTGAACCGCCAGAGCAATGACGAATATTGTCAGACTTTTCCCTTGAGGTTCCTTTTGCACTCGGAAAAGTCCTTTTGAATTCTGAAATGTTCTTTTCATTTTATTTTTTATGTCATAAGAAGAGCCAGACACAATGGAGTTTAAATATTTCATTTATAACATGCTTGTAACATGGTTCATAACAAGTACATTTAAGTTTATTCTACGTTTAATTAAAAAATTGGTGAAAATATTGCCATTTCAAGAAGCACGCTAAACCAAGTGTGCTCGTTTACAACAGCGCACAACTCAGTACGTGCAACTGAAAATGGCGCTGATTTGCGCCACAACTTCCTTAAAACACACAATTATTTTAATTGTGTCGCCTGTTTTGGTGATGTGATTACCGTGCAATGGAAACTATTGTTTCCTTTTGCCGGAATCTCGAACTGACTCGTTTCTGCTGAAATGAAACAGTTCTGTCCGAGATCGCTCTGGTAGATATACTACCGGTGCACTCATGAACATTCATCACAAGGCATTTAATACGGAAAATATATTTAAGAGGGGGTTACCCCAATAACTTAGCAAGAAACTAAAGTTGAAGGCCTTGTTAAAGTTTTGCACTTAACAGGACAAAGCACAGGAGATGCAATTGAAAACAATTGATTTCAGGTCCTCTGCGTTGAGACCCGCTCTAATTAAACCTGGCACACACTCTTCGTGGAACCAGCTGTTGCATTCATTGCATGCGATCCATTGACAATTCTCTGGATCACTCGGAGCATTTTGCTTAAAGCACGTGGCACAAAATGCGGGTGTTATGTCGTCCAGTATCTGGTCATCAATTTTTGCTGTTTTGCTTCGTTTCCGTGTTTCTTTGCGAGTAGCAAAAAAATCCCTACTCTGAGGTTTTGTCACGGCATTTTTACTTGCAGAAATTTTATCTTCAAATATTTCTTGTACATTTTTGGCTGGTTCCTGTTCAGTTAAAATTTTGAAGGATACAGCCGTGCTAATCATGTGAACAAATTGTTCCCTTGTGTAATTAGTTTGTTTAATTATTATATTATGGATAATTTCATTACAAGTGTCCAGCAACTTTTTCGCTAACAAGGTATTATCTTCTAATTTTGCAGGCAATAACTTATCTGCCATATGCACGCCGTCTTCTTCGATAGCAACGGCGTCGACATGAGAGTGTCTCTGATCGTTCGTTAGCGGTGGGATAACTCTGTGAATATGTTTGCAGACAAACTTTAAAAAGTAGAAGTCTTTACAGTCACAGGAGAATGTATGTCGACATGCTCCGCACAGGCCACATCGATTAAAACAATCAGGTTGGGTGCATAGTCCGTCGTAATGTCTAATTACTAAGTGAGAGATACCAGGATTTGACTGCGATTGCACGCGCCAAGTTTTCGCATCCAAAATCGTCACGTGCTCATCAGGTATCTTTTTCGATCTATAATGCCTAATATGAATTTGTTTGAGACTATAACTATAGTAGCCTCTATTGTAGAGCACTACCTGTTTATGCATTCTACGAGTTGAAACATCTTTCAAGTGCTCGACTAGTGAGTCGATTCTACGGTTAAATACACCCGCCATGATCTCGTGTTTTAGATGGCGATGGTACGTTTCTAAGACCATGTTTGTTCGCACATACATATCTTTGTAATTATATCCAGCAAATGTAGATATACGCTTGTTGTATTCATCGTAAAAGTATGTGAAGAAGGACCAATGGTTCTCCTCAATATAAGTTAAAAATTGGGTGTAAGTCCTTCGAAAATCTATTTCATCCCTAACGCATATTAAACGCTGCAGGGAAGAAAAGATGTGGTCAGAAATTTCACTCGTAACTTGTGCCTGGAGCTTGGTTAGGTTTTTTTTCCAGGCTCGGAGGACGTGCCAATGCAGATAGGTCTTTGTGTTTTGCTGGTATCGAATACCTTTCCCCAGGCGTTCCAGTACTGCCAATGCCAATGCAGATAGGTCTTTGTGTTTTGCTGGTATCGAATACCTTTCCCCAGGCGTTCCAGTACTGGTCCGCCATATCGCTCATGAATTGCTTCGGCTTTAATTCTCCTGTTCTCTCTTTCAGTTTACTGAAGAAGTATTTAATAACTACCTCGTGTTCCCGGTCGCTCACTAAAAAAGCCACTGGGTATCCCATTCGGGACTTGTCTAACACCATTAAGGTAGTTAAGACAAAAGCATATTAATTAATTCGATAGGTACTCTCTATCAAAACACAGTCATCCTTATATAGATTTAAAGCCTCCGCTTGAGACTGGAACGAAATTTTTCTCTTCAAGACCCGAATCGTTGTCTTGAGTGCCCTGACCCTTGTAGAGGAAAACAGGGTTATAATCTGCTTTTGCCATTTCTTCTACCCAAGGAGTAACACTAACGTGATCATATTGATGTTTTCTTAGTGCTTTCGGGAATTTTTGCGCTAAATTACGTACATCTTTGGGTGTTACAAGCTTGTTGATGTTTATATTTTCCTGGTCAATATCCCCTGCCAATTGTTCCACTATGACATGGGTAGGCATTTGAAGGTAAATCATTTTCCCCATCTTCGCTTTCACAGACACCTGAATCCTATTTCGGCCAGGGAGCCTATCATGAGGAATGTGGAATCGGCAGTAATCAATGGCGACTTTGCCTGTCTTTGTGTTTAGATTAACTTGCACAAAGGAGGTGCAACTTACCCCTGTACGGAGCGATTTTTGCTGCTTAATGGCACGATGACCTTCGCTTTTATTCTTATAAACGTAGGACCTGTTGCATACGTAACTGATGACAGTACGATCCTTGCATTGTCTTTCCCCCCTTCGGGTGACCCAAGACGTGTTGTCTTCAAGTTCCGTATGCTCTTTCCATTGATAGAAGCTTTGTATGTCAGGAAAGGCTTCTGACTTAATTTGACATTCAATTTGATCATGTGTATCCTTTATATGCCTAACTAGTGTAACGTAACTAGTTAAGCTTTCTTTACACAAGTAGCAAATAATCCTAAAACTGGAACCTTTTGTTTTCTTGTTATTTTGACTTGACGAATTGCTAACTTCTACTTCTTGTTGTATTTGCAGTTCATCTGTCGGGAGAACATCTTGAGAAAAAAAAATAAAGGTTGGATGCGAACCTTAATGCCACCATGTTTTAGAGTCGAACATCGCCATCTTTGGGTCCAGACCGTTTTAACTTTTACCGGCCTCAAGTTACGCAGAGACATAGAAGCGAGTCTTACGCAAAGGTGTGTATACAGTAGGATTAGCAATGCTATACCTGCTTCCTTTTACTTTAATTAGATATCGTTCATGTAAAACAACTATGGCTTCTCATAGATTTAACATAGGTAACTTCATTTTGGTTAAGTTCCATTAAGTCTACAGTGCACTTATCAATATCATGATTGACCATCGAACCAAGACATGGCGACCCTCAATGCACAAAGATGGTGACATTCGACAATGGGTAAGTTGTGTTGTGTCATGCAGCATAAAGGACAAAAGAAAGTAAGACTTACCGAATCCAAAAGCTGCAGTACTTCTAGTCGTTGTCAAAGTTGCAGGCGAAGAAAATCAAAGTGAAGATGATTCAGAGCTGAGGCAAGAAGGGCTGAAACTTTTTCAAAGAACAACAAGCAAGGGGGAAACTTCGAGTCGTACTGAAACGCTGTGGCAAGTGGTAAGCGGTTTTACCGTAGCTGTTGCTGTTGGTCCAGCAGAGGCGAAAAGTCAGTTGCGTTAGCTCAAATGCGAGCAACCTTTACCCCTCGTGAAAACACAAAAAAAAACAGTTGAACCTGAGTCATTTTCCGCATAAATATTGATACGTTGCACAAGCGTAAGAATAAGTAACGGTTTTCGTTTTATGAAAAATTTATTTTCAAATTTGCACCTATCGTTATGCAAACGTTCAGCCAAACATTATTCTAAGGCATAATGTTTAGCCTGAGTGCTTAGTTGCTACCGCTGCGGCTTCGCTGTCCGCCGTTGCGGCTTCGGGAGCTGCGTAACACTCAGCTCCGACCTCGGGAGCTGCGTGGCATTCCGCTGCTGCTTCGGAAGCAGCTTCGCAGTCCATTGCGGCTCCGGCAGTAATTTGGTGGGCTGCTTTTGTTTTCTTCATTGCTGGAGCACCGTCCTTTTCTACGGTTTTCTTCTTAGCGAACCAGCAGTTCTTTACGGTATGGCCCCTTTTTTTGCATTTGCTGCACTTCCCTCGGGAACTACACAATAATACATTTAGCTTTTATTTCTTACATTATTGCTAATACGTACTTGGTTTTGGGCCTTGACTATAAAAGTATAGAAAATCCTTTAGAAACTGCCGCCTCGTTCTCTCCGTTGGTTTCCAGAAGGGCAAACCCTTTTGCAACAGCGGCAATAAGCTGCTGCCTTTCGGTTCCTGAAGAAAAGCACATGTTAGATAAGAAACGAGACTTATAAATTTTCACGAAAACCTACTTTGCGGTTGTGGTGCTGCGGACATGTTTGCCTACTGGAAGTTGGTTCAAAACTAAGCTTCGACGCAAGAAAACTTGACGCGTTTTTTCTCTTGACATCCCCTATTGCTATGTTACATGAGAAGTACGTTATACAGAAGTTCGGAAGCAGTTGCCGCTCCAGTCCCCCGACTAAAGCTACATTCGAACTTTGGTTAGTACCTCAATCGACTTCGTTCCAGTAGAGAATCAGTAACACAGAAACGAGTTGACCGTTGGAAAAATGGGCTTTGTTCCTTGGCTACACGAGTTTCTCTTACAAACGGTTCGGTTACTGCAAAACCGTAAGAAGTCATTTATCTCTTTAGCACGAAAAGTACTTTGGTACAAATTACATCCTCATAAGTTTTGCCTTTAATAAACTAACGCATTGCGAAGAGGAAAGATGTAAGACCGCAGAACGTGCATTCCATTTGCACCCTAGTGTGGCAAGCTTTCGTCTTTCGTCGTTAACTCCGTAATACGGACCTAATGTGGAAATACGTATACGTAGTCCATAATAGCAAACTTCGGGTCCTTAGGTTTATAGATTAACTGAGTTTTGAAGTACAGTAGGTGTCGCTTATTTTGATCACATTTGGCCAGTGTATTTTGAATCTATTAAGCGGCCATTCAATAACCAGAAATACAGTTGTAAGTACACTGAAACCTCTTAAGACGAGCATAATTCGTTCCGGAGACGTTCTCGCAATCCGAAACACTTGTTTTTTGCGATGCGAATCCCCCCATAAGAAATAATATAAATTCAGAACGTATTAAGAACAAAATTACAGTTTATTATTTAAAATATTCACTTGTTTTAGTTTGCCTACAATTCAGACTTTAAAGTTTTTGTAACGATTTTTCAACATGATATAAGTGTCTACAAACAGAATTGTCACCACCTGCAAGCACACTATACTCATGAGCACCTTCTCTCGACTCTCAACTTTTAGAACAAGGAAAAAGTGAAACCCTTTCCCCAATACGAACAGAAAGTTTCCCCTTGACAGCAGTTTTCCCCGCTTTCTTACTCTTCCTCACCCAAAATTGATTCTAATTTCCAAAAATATGATTATAGTAAAGAAAAAGGTAAAGTATTGTACCATTCTGAAACGAGTATTTGCTGTTTGATTCTACAAAGAGGCTGATTCTAATAACCAGCCAGGGGCGGACGGCCTATGGGGCATTGGGGCAGGTGCCCCATGCGCCGGCTCAAATACCATCTTATTACTCAGCGGCGCCGGCAGGTAGAAAATCGCCATGGCCCGCGGTAGAACCAGTCCGCCCCTGTAACCAGCGATCACAATACCTGTGCAACTTTTTTTCTAACCAGCACAGACTTTTCTAATTTTAGTTTCATCTGTATTGGCACTGGCAGGTTTACATTTTGTGTTATTTATAATTACGTCAAATTTCAAGATCTCGAGTTGTCTCGTCCGTTGTCCTATTAGGGGCTTCGCGTCTAAGGCAAACATAGGTGTAGGATACATTTCGGACTAGGGACGACAACACATGCGAAGAGAAAATACCTTTAAAAATGTTCACGTAGTAAAGAATGGTAAGGAAAGTCAGGGTAGGTTCTTCACTGTCTAAAACAGGGAAACGATGTACACGAAGCATGTAAAGACGGAGAGCGAGTTCGAAGCCCTTCCCACGACTCCTCCACCCTTTCTTTTCATCTTTATTTATTTCACCCTTCTTTTCCTCTGCTGTGAGTCTGGCAGTATACAGTATTCTACCATGTATGGCCTTCGCTCCCCTTCCCACGAAACGCTCTTGTTGGGCTAGGGACGTGCCCCACAGAACGGAATAAATTGGCGAAAAAAGATAAGCGCAGAACCAAAAGAAAAGTGTAGCAGCAAAAGTAGACTTCCATTTGGCAGCGAATAAGTACGAAACATTGTCTGTATTGTCTTCTACTACAACTCGCAATATATAAAACATAAATGTAAGAGAATGAAACACAGACACACACATGAAAAAAATATGCTCCTAAAAGGCGTCCAGGAAACAAATTGGAACTTGATACGATTACCTGCTCGAAAAAAAAACAGTTACAAATCTTTTCAAATTACAGTAAATGAGTAATAGATGAAAATTTGTCAAGTTCTGTCATGGCCTTCACTTATAGCACTGTCACTAAAACATGAAAGTGAAGGGAACCAGGGTTGCCAGATTTTTTCTGAGTCAGCAAACCAAAGTAACTTGAAAAACAAACCAAAATAAACCACCGGCCTTCCAAAACAAACCAAAAACAAACCATTTTTTAAAAAAGTGTTTAAAATTCGAATTTCTAAAGCAATTACTTCACTAAGTTGTGGAAAACTTCTGCGATACCACTGCGACCTATTTTCCTATTAAATTAATGTCGGAAAAATCGTCAGGATTAAAGATATACTCATCATTAAGCAAAATAGAATACAAACCCCAACTAAATAATACAACATTTGATTAAGTTACTTTATTATCACAACGAGATCATTATATTTTGGGAATTGAAACCCATGCAAATTTGCTCCTGGCATGTGTGCACCGCAATTAAAATTGCACGTTAAAGAGATTCATTTTAGATTATATCACAAGTGAGGGCTTTT
>JAKZAN010000001.1:10078883-10250255 GCA_023053545.1 Lepidurus packardi
TAAACTGTTCCCTGTTTTCAACTTTTGATATGTCTCCTAATGTGAAAATACGTTGAGAAATGCATGGTGGTCCTTACTAATATTAACTATGGTTTCTTTTCATTAAAATATAGTGTAGTTATGTAATTCGAATACTTACAGAGGATTCATTCATTTCTAAACACCAAAATTCAGTTGGGCGTTGTTTGGGTGCGATGCTTTTGGCTTTTAAACCGCGTGGAGACGCTTAAAAAAGCCAAAGCACGCTTCCCATAAGCTCACGTGACTCAAACGATTCACGTGAGTTGGTTCACGGAGCGTAAAGTGACGTCATGTCCAGCAAATCGTTGCGATGCCGGGGCTCAACCGTGGTCTAAAAATTCGATTTTACCGTTACCGCGCGGTACTTTCAAAGGCTTGCGGTAATGCGGTATATGCGGTAAAATTAAAATTAGCGCGATAGAATACTGCGGTAAAGTATTCTACCGCGGTAATTACCGCGGTAAAGTGAGTAGCGCGGTATATCAACCCTGGTACTAACGTACGTTTCGAGTTCCCCAAATAAGGAAAAGCTATCAACCGTCTCCCTCTGAAACGCTAAATTAAAACTTTCGACTTCCAAGAGAATTGGCTTTAAAAAGATGAAAAAAAGCTTGTTTGTTTCGTCATTATACACGTCACGAAGGAGGCTTGCAGTATAACAGCGTTCTTTAATTGACACAGAGTTGAAGAAGGCTGCTAAACTGTCCCACTGGTCCAATATTCTAGTTATGCAACGAGAAACGGACAGCCAACGTGTTGCGGAAGGGGAAACAAACGTTAGAGGTGTACTACATTGCGATCCTTCCCCGGCTTGAATTACATCGTATATTTCTCTGTACAGGCTTCTACGCATTGGGCTATTGCTAAACCAGTTGTAGGTTTCCCGAACCATAAAATCAACGTGTTTAGGAAAAACTAAACAAGCTTTGGAGGAAGCTAAGTGAAGCGAGTGACAAATACATTTAACTAATATTAACCCTGGTACGCTGTCGCGAAGTTTGGTGTAGAGAGAATTGTTAACACCACACATTGCACTAGCACCATCAGTGCCAATACCAATCAGATTTGCAAGGGGGAGCTTTCTCTCAGCCAAGAAGCCGACAACTGCCGTGTATAAATATACTCCATATTCTCCAACCCCATATACTATAAAATACCTCGTCGTGTTAAGAGAGTCGTGTTAAGAAAACGGTAAAAATCTGCTTTGAAAGAAATTGCGAGTGAGCTCTGTGAAATTTGCAACAAACTGCACGGAAGCGCAATAGCAATTGCTGACGAGTTGATGAGACGACGCTATTTATATGAAATTAAAAACAGTAGAACGTAGCAAGTGCTTGTCTTTCTTTGCGGATTAGCAAGCAATGTGAAGTGAAAGATATTACCGTAAGACTTTAATACCAAGATCCAGCATAATCATTTCCGGGAGAAAACTTTCAAAATCGCGCAATGCTAGTCGAATCTTACGTCAGCCCCAAACTCCCTCGAGAGAAAGGTCACCAGTCCCCCGTTTTGTGAATGTTTTGTTCTCTTTTCGAACCCTTCTTGTAGTAGATTTGGAATGCCGACTTCTGGGGTAGGATGGGCAAGTCTGTGAATCCATCCCTCCTATGTTCCTTGTTACCCCCACATCCTCTTGAGACCGAGAAAATCGTCTTAATCCCTTTACATTGGAAGATACCCCCAGTTACCATACTGTGTAAACCTTTATACTGTAATATAAACACTAACCTTTATAATCCTGATGCTTTGATTCCTGTAGGTGAACGCACTGCGATTTCGTCTCTAGCGTTCTAAATGACCTCGGAAGAAAAGATAAACTTCGTAAGGAACTCACTTTCCTTTCATTTGACTATAAATCTATAAAGTTTCACCCTCGCTACGCCACATTAATCAGTAATTAAGACAAACACTTCAGCGCGAAGCTTCAAGCTCTTCAATTGTAAAAAACACCCTAATCAAACTCGTGATCTATTACTGATTCAGCCGCCATATCGGCACTAGAACTTCGAATCTCGCGCCCAACATACCTTGAGAGCAGTTCACAAAGCGCCAGACTGCGAGTCGTCTGGCAGCGGTTCCCGAAGTCGTAGAATCCGCACCTACCCTGTATGCTTTAACAAGGGATCCGCGCCTCCCTTGGGAACCGGTCCGCTGGTTACGGAATGCGGTCTATTACCTCTATGTAAATAAAAGCGGCAAGAATACATTGCGAACGGAGTTTGCTTTTCTATATAAAAATCTTCATCACGTAAAAGCGAGAAAAAGTCGCCAAATACATCGCCAATCGCCAAGTGCCTTCAAATGCACGCCAAACTATGCTCCCAAGTCGCCAAAGTTGTCGAGAAATCGCCGTATCTGGCAACACTGGTTGTGTTTGTGTTCTGACTGTATTAGTCCCGCCACTACACTGCATTACGTAACTGTATGAGTTAACCAACTCACCACATCCACCTTAAAGAAAAATAGAGTTGCTAACTTCTCGTCATAATGGCGACTTAGAGGGCTTTCTCCAGCAATAACTTGCATATGAATTTTAAATGATCTAAGAGATTCGAATCTGTCATGTCATGTTTCCGTCCACGAGATGGCGTAACGAACCCGGAGTGTCGGAGTTAACAGGTTCTCCAGTTTCGGAACTCGGAGATAAAATTGACACTAGTGTGTATTATTGTTGCAAAACGTTCTCCGGAAAAAGAATGACAAATGGGTGTAACTCGAGTTGAAAATTGTTGTTGGATTGGAAATGAATTAGTTTAGGTTAGGTTAGGATAGGTTAGGTTAGCTTAGGTTAGAGGTTAGGTTAGGTTAGGTTAGATTAGGTTAGGTTAGATTAGGTTAGGTTAGATTAGGTTAGGTTAGGTTAACGATTCTCATCAACGAAAGTTGATGAGAAACGTTAAAACTTGCACTTTCACTCCACCAGCTGAAAAAAATAAAAATTCATTGTTAGACAGTGACACACTAGTGTAAATTTTTAACTCCGGGATACATTACGTACGTTGGTAACTAAATCCGGAGAACGTGTTGGTCGGAGTACGTCTTTGGTTGGTTCTCGAACCCGCTTCCTTCTGGTTGTTATCAACAGCATCAACGGTAGAGGGTTGGACGAATATGCGATATGTTGACGCCCTCTTTGCCGGTGTCTGGGTGACATTTGATTAATATGGCGGCAAAACAACTCCTGTATAACACCTATAAATCGGCCTACTATTGCCCTTATTTCTGAGCAATGCGGACACAGACTTGAAGAACAGATTCATCTCTTTGAGGGCATCAAGCCACTATTTACTAACAAGGTATATGCTTCATTATCCAGTGTGATATTTTTACTAATATTTGCTTTATTAGCCCATGCTTCTTACTTTCAAAAAGCGTTCGAAAATGATCATGTCCCAATTGTGCAAATGTCTACCGAAGAAGGAGTAGTGGAAGTTAAGACAGAGGTAAGGGCGGATTATTTATTTGTTTTCTGGTGTTCAATTTCGATTGTCTAGGCTTGTGAGCGTTGATTGCTAGCTCATCTTGTGGAAGGCAAGATGCGTAGCTAGAAGGTAGAAGGCGTCTTGAACCGTCTAAACGTAGGCGAACCCAGGCGAAGAGATAACGTTGTTCGACCAGTTTGCATTCCGGATTCGCAGAAGAAAGCAGCTCAAGCTGAGAAGGAGAAAACTAAAAGGACGGAACGAGCTATCGAATTGGAACAAGGGGACGACCACATTTTGTGGATTACAGAAAGAATTATGACCTGCCATACGACTTCAAATACGACAAAATTCCAGAATTCTGATAAAACAAAAACGTTGCCGACTACATTGATCCGGATCTTATTGTGGTTAGTTTATCGTTTTATCTTCGGCCGGTTTTTTTTACTTTTTTCCTTTTTTTCAGAAATTTTAGCACTTGGAGAAAGAGAAAGAACTGCGAGCTGAAGTTTGACGAACCCAGTGATGAAGAGACAAAGGAAGTCCATCAACTCGCCAAGCAAATTCGAGACAAGGCTAAAACTATGTCTGTTGAAGCTCGTCTGGGAAAGAGTGGAGGCAAACCTGTCATGCCAAGGGCTGGTAGGAAGCGAGAGCTCTCCGTTAGCCGATGAGGGAAGAAATGGAGAACTTGGGAATGGATTTGGCTGGCACAGAGAAGGTATTTTTTGTATAGATATTTTTATAACTGAACACGGTTTTTAACCAACTTTATGCTTTAGTAGGCCCATTTCAATCAGTCTCGTTCGATTTCAATTTCGCGTAAGCCAATCAAGCAAGCTCGCATGGATGAAGAAGGCCGTGTACGTCTAGCTCTTCTCGCGTTACTCCACGTGACCAGAGTAGAGTCAAGAACCCAGAAGTAATTACTAAATTGGGTTTATTTTAGTTGATTGTAGTTACTTAATGTTTAGTGTTACTTGTAGATGAAGAACAAGTTGAAGCTCGTTGGACGCAAGGCCGCATGGGCAAAGCTGGTGAAGCTGACAGACATATTTCGGTTAAACTGCCCAAGCGTTTGTTCTCCGGAGAGAGCGGCATTGTCAAAACGGACAGGCTTTAAGCAGGCTAACTGGACCCTGTTTCATACTATTATATGTCGGCTTTGGCCAGGTCGTTCTTCTTAGCCTGTGTTGAAACGAAAATTCGAACTGGGTAGTTTCGACATCATTTGTGGCCCTTGAAATGAAATCTGGAAGGACTTGCGAAGAGAATATAAGTTTGCCTTGTAATAAACTTTGAAATGACTTTTTACTCATTTAGTATTGCTGATTTTGAGATGTTTTTGACTTTCCTTCAGTTCCAAATGAGATGTTTTGCTCCCTCACCCCGTAATACGTACTTGCGTATTTGTTGTACCCATAGAGCGCTCCCCGTAATACGTACTTGCTAATTAGAATAGACGAAATAACAATGGCTGAACCTTACAAATTGGATTTTCCGGATGCAAAGTCTACAAAACGTCTCTTAAAAGGTGCTCTCATCCATCCTATTCTTCAGAAGTAGCCCCTAATCACAACGCAGGGACCATCTTATTTTTACTCATACCCAAATCCTCCACATTTAGTGCCGTGACCAGGATGAGCCGCACAGAAACGAAGTCCATTGATCGAGTGAAGATCAAATCCTCTCTACTTTCTCAATCCATCGTTAATACCTTCGAAACAATGAATAACCTTGAGCAAGAAGACGCCCCCACGAAACAAGAAGCCAGTGCTGATCTCCTGAGCTCCCTCGAAGAATACCTTCAAGACTTGAAAGCCCTTTATCAAGAAATCGAAGACAATATTACACTTGTGTGACCTCGAAGACGTCCTGAAAACTCATTTCGACGTCCTGAAAAAACTAAAGCAATCGTGGAATGGTCCCGACCAGTGACCAGTGATGAATTGAATAGTTTCCTCGATCTTCATACTATCGTCGATTTGTGAAAGGTTTTGCTGACATTGCCAAGCCGCTATATAAACTAACCGAAAAGAATGTTCCCTTTGAGTGGTCCGTGTTATGTGAGGAAGCTTTTACAGATCCTAAACGGCTCCTTTCTTCAACTCCTGTACTCGCTTTTCCTGATCTGTCCAAAACACTTCTAGTGGACAGCAACGCCAGTAATATTGGGCTAGGAGCCGTGTTGTCACAAGAAATTGACGGTGTTGAACGGCCTATAGCATATGCAAGTCCATGCTTGATGAGACCAGAGAGTCGTTACTGTGTAACGCGGAAGGAGCTCCAGGCAGTTAAATTTGCTGTAATGAAATTTAGCCACTATCTTCTGGGGAGACCGGTTATGCTTCGGACGGATAACAGTGCCGTGGCCTGGATGAAAACTTGCAAAGAACCAACTGGACAGACTTTGCGATGGCTGAACTTGTTTGAATCGTATCAGTTCACAATTGAGCATCGACCTGGACCAAAGCATGGGAATGCGGATGCACTCTCAAGAAGACCAATGTTCACAATGTGGACGTCATGAACGTGAGTGGACGAAGAAGACGATAATGCCACATGGACCACAAGGAAATGTCGTGTTAAATCATGTGGAATTGGCTAGTGACGGTAGCGTCGTAGTAGCCCAGGCAGAAGACGAGGAGATGAAAATTATCAAGAGATGGTTACAAGAACATTATAAACCGTGTCTGCAAGATATGAGTCAGTCGTTGCGCAGCGATTGGGCGCAAAGGAAAAATGTGAGTCTTCGTGGTGGCGGGCTTTACCGCGAATGGATTTCGAAAAACGGATCTCAGCGCCTGCCTCTTGTGCCTAAAGCGAAGCAAGAGGAAATCTTCAGAAGTTACCACGGTGATAATTCTGGGTCTCATATGGGAAGTGAAAAAATCTTAGAAAAATTGCGATTGTATTGGCCCAAGATGCGGAACAATGTTGAAGGGTGGTGTAAAGGCTGCGTGACATGTGTGCAGCGAAATCCTCCATCCCAAAAGACTAGAGCGCCCTTGAACCCTGTGCAACCTAGATTTGCAAGTGACATTGTAGCTATGGATATACTGGGTCCTCTGCCTGAACAGTAGATCATTATCGCTATAGTTTGGTTGTCAGGGATTTGTTCACAAAGTGGGTGGAGGTATATCCTATTCCAGATCAGGAAGCCAGTACTATCGCCACCAAGCTCTATGGGGAATACATGAACAGGTATGGAGTGCCGCTTCAGCTTCATCCTGAGCAAGGTAGAAGTTTTTGAATCAAGAACTGTGAGCGAAATCTGCCGGTTCCTCAAAATCAAGAAAACTAGAACTACTCCATACCATCCGGAGAGTGAGGGATTTATTGAAAGGGCCAATAGGACGATTTTAGCAGGCCTCAGCAAACTCATCGACGAAGGTGATGAAACCTGGGATACTGTGTTGCCTAGTGTTTTACTTGAAGAGAATCCTTCCCCAAAGAGATTAAAGTTCCACAAGTCGTGGTTTTTATTAAAACCATCGGAATGATATCCTAACGTTTACCCAGCCAGCATACGAAATGTGGGCTGTCCAGTATCGATGGTTAATGTTATAATTTGTGTTTTGGTCGTTCAGTGTCTATAGTTCATTCTTATTGTTTTTTCAGACATAATTTTTCTGACGTGTTGTGACTTTACAGCTAAATTTGAGCAAATTTTAATTTTGACTTTTTCTTAAAGTCTTGTTGTTACCCATTTACGTGCAGTGCTTGCTAACAATACGAAATAATGAGACCCATAAAAGAGCAACGGCTGAAACGGTGTAAGTAGTACAGTAAAAAACTAATTCCGAAATCTACTTATTATAACTGGAGGGAGATGCAAAAGAATCAAACTTCTAATACTAGTATGAAAGCAAGTGTATTCGTAAAGTAACTTACAACAATTTCACTGTGCTCTCTTTCAATCAAGTCGTTTAGCAACCAGCGTTTCATAAACAAAAGCAAACGTGAAAAACAAAGTTATAGTACACTTGAAGTTAAACACGTCAACGAAAAAAAGATGTCTGAAAACCGGGATTGGGATTGGATTGGTGGAGTGGCCGTTTTCGAAAAAGAACGGAAAGCTAGAACGTTTTGCAGCAAGATTTATAGCCACCGGAAGTAAGTTGCTCATCATAATATTAAAAATATATTTTGCAATACTAATTACTGTTCTTTTAGACGATGAGGGGAGGTTGGTGTTAAAAATATGAAGTAAATGTGACTTCTTAAATGAGGTGGGAGTCCTGCGTAGTCTTGGTTTAAGATCAACGGAGATGATTGTCACTTCATTAAATGTATTTCAATACAAAATCACAAGGGATAAGTCCACAAAAATGGTGATATAAAATTATGGTTAGTTAAAAAAAACGTCAACTCAGTTCAATAGTTCAAAATACAGTTGCCCCGGAACGTTCGGTCGAAACCTTTTGTAAGCTTCGTCGACGTATAGATTTCGTGCTCCTTTTACGAAAGATTGCAAGGAGTCCAAGGTCGAAAAGATGACACCAAAGACACAAATGTTGTCTATAATAAAAAGGTCTACGCTTAAAAAATCCTCAACAGTTGGACAAGGAAGCCAAAACTTTGATAGAACAGTTTTTTTCGAAAGAAGCGTCAGCAGCACATGGCAATTAATGTCTCTCCGGATTAGCGATCCTCATCTCCAGAATCGTGTGACAACAGTGAATTACAAAATGCACCAAGATCACCCTCCTGTGCAAGCCGGATCTCTACTCAATAATCTTTCAAGAAACGTATTCGTGAACTGGTAACTGACTTGGATAATAAGAAAGACGACAGGTAAGTTTCATTGCCGTAATATTATTTCATAATAATTATATTTCCACTTCTAAGACTTTACTGAAACTACTCAGTGGAACAGAGGACGAACTAGACAAATGTATCAGGAACAATTGTATTAAAACTGTGGCCTTCTTTACCACAAATGTACTCTACAGTATGAGGAGCACGAAATGCTTGGCGCCGTGGTTACCGGATAAAAAAAACAAGGCAGAGTTTTGGGCCAAGATAAGCTGAAAGCACTTATTGGTAGGAATAATTCAGATACTTAGAGCTGCTTTAATAGACTTTGATAAATTTTTGTTTTTAGGGATGGTCTCTAGTATGTTCCTGACGGTCCGTGACAGCGACATCGTGCGAGTTACTGGAGACAAGCGCAGAAATTAAAAAAAAGCTGCAACAAAGGAGAAGCAACAAAATGGAGGAACTGTTTAATAACTGGCAAAAACAATCCGTTTTTTATGCTTTCTGTTTGTGGGTCTTTTATTTAGCTTATAATTATTATATTGTAATATAATTAATGCTTAGCTGTAACCCCTGATTCCTTTTGTACGAGGCGTTTGTTCTTCGGGGCACCACTGTATAATGTGAGAATATAAGTCCGCTCCGTCTTGGAGACTCCAACGCACTTTAGTGACTATTTGGGGCGATACCCACGTGAGGTCGATTGTTGATTATGCCAGCGTTCATTGTAAAACGTTGGGGTGTTCCACTCTTTCCATAGGTTCCAGTTTCGTTCGGTTATAAAATGAAGTTCTTATCCTACAGTGGCTGGTGTCCTGCCTTCCCACAGCCAGAGGTGTGCGTTAAAGTCCTCTGTGATGATGTAGTTGCTGTCGTAGTGTTTGACTTTCTCCTGTATCTCTTTCAAAAGTGCAGCTGTGGATTCCGTATGACGGCGGTAATGGCTATTATAAAGGTGGACAGGATGTTGAGGACATTCAGTCTGAGGACCAAGAATAGGCTAGATATATGCAAAATGGTGTAAGGACTGTTGGGGTTCCGCAAAACAATGATTCCTTTGCGACTGTGCCACTGTAGCATTCGCGATGTTCAGGTCAAGACTGGCTGCATTCAAGAACATGGCTGCATGCAGGCCCGTACCCAGGGGGGGGGGGTTCGGGGGGTTTAACCCCCCCCCCCCCCCCCCCGAAATGTTTCCGCAAATGAAAAATATACGTTTCTCTAGCATATGGTACTTGAGAAGTTTATTTCGAATGGAGCTTTGGTTTTGTTTGACTGTTTTGAAGCTCGAACAACGCGATAACTTTTCTCCTTTTTCGTATCCCCCTTTGCCCTTTCCTTACCGGAAAGCTGTGCAAAGGAAGGCGAGCTGGAGAAACCTTCATATGTTCTTTTTGCGTTGCGTTCCTTCGGTCCTTCGCTGTTTCTCCCCCACAAGTAACATTTTTCTAACTTTTTCTTTCCCCCGTGTTATCCCCTTCCTGTCTTGCAGAAAGGAGTGGAAAGGAAAACACGGGAGTTTTTAAACGTGGTCGAAGTCAAGCTAGCTCAGTTTCATATCTGAGACTTCCCAGACAACAAGCTTAGCGTGTTAGGTCGTATTCGCTAGTTTCTCGATTCGTTACCTCAGTTTAGGTCTGTGATCATTTCACAGGTTGAGTTATGAAGCGCAAAGTAGACATCAAATCTTACTTCCTACCTAAGGCAGTAAAGGTGGAAAATTCTGTAACACCTGGACCTGGGTGTTCAACTACTCGAGAGGACTTGGCAGCTACCCAGCAAGAGGCCACAGGCGATTCCAATGGATCGCAACCAGGTACTTCTCTGCTGCCCGCAGAGAATAATATTAGTGTTTCACCTATTTCTTTCGTGTCCATAGAGACTTTGCTAGCAAATACTTCTGAAGAAGTAAAAAAGCAGGATTGCACGTCAGGTAGCTCGTCCACTTCTCGGGTTTCCGCTTTTCCAAACGACATAGGAAAATTTGTTAGCATGTCCTCTGAGCTAGACTCCACTATGAAACTTAACTTACTTAAATCTCCATGGGTACCTGATTTTTCTTACCGTTTCCCCGTTACGGGACCAAGAAACCTAAAATTTCAAATTGCCTGGCTTAGCCGTTTCTCGTGGCTTTCCTATTCTCCGTCTGAAGACGGAGCAAGCGGAGATTCTAATAACCGAAAATCGGAAATGTGTACATGTGTACAGTACATGTGCGTAGGTTGTTTTATGATGTAAATAAGAAAAATAAAAATAATGATATTAAGAACGAAATTACATTTTCTTGTCTATACCAAATGACCATATTCTTTATTTTGCAACGATTTTTCAACAATTTTGATAGAGATGATTGAGGAATTCTTAAATTAACAGCCGCTTTCCTTTGTTGCAAATCTTTTAAATTCAACCTGTCGTTTCAATGCGAGCCATACCTGCTCTGTTACATTTCTATCAACGCTTATTTTCTTGTTCTTTTTCTGTTATTTCCGCAATTTTTATATAACCACGCGTCTAAAGCACAACCAACACTGCTGAAGCCTACTCCCACGCTTAGGGAGGGTTCTCAACACGGTTTGAATCAGTCCTTTAAAACTTAATTCCATAAACCCGCTGATTCCAACAACCAGGGATCGCAATAAGTGGCATCTACTACGGGACCTTGACTATAGTATTGAATATTTTTTAAGAGTCGCAATATTTTTGGTTCTCTTGCAGTTGATTGGGAGCTTTGAACTGTAGCTTCTCCTTTCCTTTCACTTTCCTTTTTTATTTTCTCCGTGTTTTCTCGTCATTGGATTGTGTAAACTTCCACGCCGGGTTTTTTACAGGTAGGAAACTTTCTATGTTCGCTTCATTAACAGAACTCGTCAGCTATTCTGCGCGAGCTGACCGTAGTTGTGGGGTGGGGGAAGGGGAAGCCAGCTCTAAACGGCGTCAGTTCAATGCACAGGTTTCGAGTCGGGTAGAGTTTTTAAATGGCCCACTATTACGGTGAGGCCGGGCAACGTCGGGTGGCACTCATGCAGGCAGCGTACGAGACAGGGATGACTCCCCGACGGGTGCTGTCTTCTTCTTAAAAGATGGCTGGAGTCGCGCGGCGGCTAATTCGTATGGCCGCGACATATTTCTTTATTTGTTTGCATAGCCTTCCCCCTCTTCCCCCTTTTTTCCTTCTCTTACCCCCGGTGACCGCGAACATCATGCCCCAGCTTCAGCCAGAGGTGTGCGTTAAAGTCCTCTGTGATGATGTAGTTGCTGTCGTAGTGTTTGACTTTCTCCTGTATCTCTTTCAAAAGTGCAGCTGTGGATTCCGTATGACGGCGGTAATGGCTATTATAAAGGTGGACAGGATGTTGAGGACATTCAGTCTGAGGACCAAGAATAGGCTAGATATATGCAAAATGGTGTAAGGACTGTTGGGGTTCCGCAAAACAATGATTCCTTTGCGACTGTGCCACTGTAGCATTCGCGATGTTCAGGTCAAGACTGGCTGCATTCAAGAACATGGCTGCATGCAGGCCCGTACCCAGGGGGGGGGGGGGGTTCGGGGGGTTTAACCCCCCCCCCCCCCCCGAAATGTTTCCGCAAATGAAAAATATACGTTTCTCTAGCATATGGTACTTGAGAAGTTTATTTCGAATGGAGCTTTGGTTTTGTTTGACTGTTTTGAAGCTCGAACAACGCGATAACTTTTCTCCTTTTTCGTATCCCCCTTTGCCCTTTCCTTACCGGAAAGCTGTGCAAAGGAAGGCGAGCTGGAGAAACCTTCATATGTTCTTTTTGCGTTGCGTTCCTTCGGTCCTTCGCTGTTTCTCCCCCACAAGTAACATTTTTCTAACTTTTTCTTTCCCCCGTGTTATCCCCTTCCTGTCTTGCAGAAAGGAGTGGAAAGGAAAACACGGGAGTTTTTAAACGTGGTCGAAGTCAAGCTAGCTCAGTTTCATATCTGAGACTTCCCAGACAACAAGCTTAGCGTGTTAGGTCGTATTCGCTAGTTTCTCGATTCGTTACCTCAGTTTAGGTCTGTGATCATTTCACAGGTTGAGTTATGAAGCGCAAAGTAGACATCAAATCTTACTTCCTACCTAAGGCAGTAAAGGTGGAAAATTCTGTAACACCTGGACCTGGGTGTTCAACTACTCGAGAGGACTTGGCAGCTACCCAGCAAGAGGCCACAGGCGATTCCAATGGATCGCAACCAGGTACTTCTCTGCTGCCCGCAGAGAATAATATTAGTGTTTCACCTATTTCTTTCGTGTCCATAGAGACTTTGCTAGCAAATACTTCTGAAGAAGTAAAAAAGCAGGATTGCACGTCAGGTAGCTCGTCCACTTCTCGGGTTTCCGCTTTTCCAAACGACATAGGAAAATTTGTTAGCATGTCCTCTGAGCTAGACTCCACTATGAAACTTAACTTACTTAAATCTCCATGGGTACCTGATTTTTCTTACCGTTTCCCCGTTACGGGACCAAGAAACCTAAAATTTCAAATTGCCTGGCTTAGCCGTTTCTCGTGGCTTTCCTATTCTCCGTCTGAAGACGGAGCAAGCGGAGATTCTAATAACCGAAAATCGGAAATGTGTACATGTGTACAGTACATGTGCGTAGGTTGTTTTATGATGTAAATAAGAAAAATAAAAATAATGATATTAAGAACGAAATTACATTTTCTTGTCTATACCAAATGACCATATTCTTTATTTTGCAACGATTTTTCAACAATTTTGATAGAGATGATTGAGGAATTCTTAAATTAACAGCCGCTTTCCTTTGTTGCAAATCTTTTAAATTCAACCTGTCGTTTCAATGCGAGCCATACCTGCTCTGTTACATTTCTATCAACGCTTATTTTCTTGTTCTTTTTCTGTTATTTCCGCAATTTTTATATAACCACGCGTCTAAAGCACAACCAACACTGCTGAAGCCTACTCCCACGCTTAGGGAGGGTTCTCAACACGGTTTGAATCAGTCCTTTAAAACTTAATTCCATAAACCCGCTGATTCCAACAACCAGGGATCGCAATAAGTGGCATCTACTACGGGACCTTGACTATAGTATTGAATATTTTTTAAGAGTCGCAATATTTTTGGTTCTCTTGCAGTTGATTGGGAGCTTTGAACTGTAGCTTCTCCTTTCCTTTCACTTTCCTTTTTTATTTTCTCCGTGTTTTCTCGTCATTGGATTGTGTAAACTTCCACGCCGGGTTTTTTACAGGTAGGAAACTTTCTATGTTCGCTTCATTAACAGAACTCGTCAGCTATTCTGCGCGAGCTGACCGTAGTTGTGGGGTGGGGGAAGGGGAAGCCAGCTCTAAACGGCGTCAGTTCAATGCACAGGTTTCGAGTCGGGTAGAGTTTTTAAATGGCCCACTATTACGGTGAGGCCGGGCAACGTCGGGTGGCACTCATGCAGGCAGCGTACGAGACAGGGATGACTCCCCGACGGGTGCTGTCTTCTTCTTAAAAGATGGCTGGAGTCGCGCGGCGGCTAATTCGTATGGCCGCGACATATTTCTTTATTTGTTTGCATAGCCTTCCCCCTCTTCCCCCTTTTTTCCTTCTCTTACCCCCGGTGACCGCGAACATCATGCCCCAGCTTAACAGTACTAGAAGCTTCATATTTCTCGTTAGTAGTAATTTATGGCAAATAATTATATTGGTAACATTACTTAGTTATCGTTATTAAACTACTTTAATAATTTTCTGCGTTTTTTATTTTGTTTATGACAATTTATACTATTATTTAAATTTATATGTTTATATTAATATTATGTTTTTGCAAAATAGTGCACTTCATGTTTATAAATGTTACACTCATTAGCAAGTTAATTTTATTTAAATTTATTGCCGCTGACGTCGACTCCTCGTAGTGGTGGCGGTGGGAAACACCTCTGCGACACGGGTTAAATACGATGAAACCAACCGGATATTACCTCCGTAAGGTGTAACATGAACCAACGTCACAGTGGCAGGCTAAACGTCGACAAAAAAACTCTCGCTAGTTTGAATGTGAAAATTAACTTTATGTGTATATAGTTATCGTCTAATTCTCTACATTCTATACGGAAAACTTGATAGATTAAGATGGTATACGAAAAAAATAGGATTTCAAGTTCTCGGGTTAAACCCCCCCCCCCGAAAAAAAATCCTGGGTACGGGCCTGGCTGCATGTATGTTGCAACAGCATTTTTGTTTCTCCTATTTGCCTGTAATGACAAATAACGAAACGAAACGAAAAGCGATGCGAAAAGAGGAATCCACAGAAAATTCATCACTGAGGCTCTTAATCAAGACTATATCTTGTTGTGGGATTACTGCAATGAAATTTTGCGAGCTTAACGGACCGCGGTTAGCGGACTAGCGGTTAGCGAGGATGGAAAACGAACAAAGATGTCTGCTTGGGTCTGCAGGCTAGCTTAGCAGACGGGAACATTCCATTATTGGGCAACAGTGAAATTTTAATGTTGCGAACTAGGTAGACCGAAATTCATTCTTGTCAACAACAACTTTGAAGGTTCGGAACCGATTTTGGGGTTTTCGGATAATACCGATTTTGGAGGTTTATGAAAATACCCATTTAGGGAAACAGGCTGCTCATTTTGGGGAAAGGTTACCCTTACTAGGTATGCGTTATTCCTAATTGGGGGTCCCACTCACTTTGGGCTACAGCTACCTGTTTTGAGTGCTGGTTCCCCGTTGCTGAGAGGGAGAAACCTATCTTTGGGGAAAGGTACCCATCTTGAGTAGTAACTACTAATGTTAGCATGTCTTTATATACCTGTTTTAGGTACCCTTTTTAAAAGTGCATATGAAGTCGTCATATGTATAAACATTGTTTACATGAGCAGGGAGGAGGGGTAAGAGGAATAAAGAAGGGGGAAAAGGAAAAGATATTTGAAATGTGTGCAAGGTTGGGGAAAGTGATCACGTATATTGGTACTTAGAATTAGACGCTTGGTTAGGTTTTCTTCGTTATGTTGCTGCGGTTGCCGATTTTACAAGAAGAGATAAGGTTTCGTATAGTTCGGGGTTTGTCAGTACAGTTACGATGTTGAGGTGCAGTTTTAGGGAACGTAGCCTCCTGAGCAGTACTGTTATCTCTTTATTGAGTCTACGGCATTTGAACAGGAGATGAATGAGGTCTTGTCTTGACCGAATCTTGACAAGTGCTCATATCCGAGTCATCTTTTGAAATCCTCTTGAGGCAGGTCTTGGTCGAGAAATGGGTGGTCCTCACTTGAATAATTGTAGAGGTGATGTTCCGAGGCAATTATAGAGATGGAATTATGAAATGAAATTATGAGATGAAATTATGAGATGAAATTATACAATGCAAGGCAATACTCCAAGGCAATCGGGGAGTTGTGTGGATACCACATAGAGTAATAATAAATAGAGAGAACATTGAGGCCTTTCCTTACGGAAAGTTTGTTACCACTTTCGAGAGCCCCAGGCTAACCCCATGAGAGGAGGTTGGCCAGAACTTCTTGGGACAGCGGGAACTACGAAAAACGGAGTTGAGCTGTAAATCGATACCAAATGGACTCGATCGATTTCTTTGCCTTAGCGGAGACCAAGCGGGAAATTTTTAAACATTAATCCGAACTATAACCGGATCATAGCGACCATTTAGAAAATGCACATATTTATATAATATAACGAGTATGTATAGAATAAAAACAAAAAGTCGATACATGAAAAAAAAGGGTTGGGGGTTACAAAAAATGGGTTTTGACATTGCAAGCATAGGAATTTCCGACATAGGGATACGGAGGATTGATTTTACTCTTGGTATGTCAATGTTAACATTTGAAACATTTTGTAAACATTTCAAAATTATAAGTGAGGTTAATTTAAGGATTATACATGTCAGTTTCCACTGAATATGGTGCATTTCTTGTTCACCTGCCTTAAAGTTCCAGAGTGCGTTTGGCTATTACGGGCGCGTGCGTAATGGTACAGTCTGGTGTTTAAATATTTTCTTACAACAAGACTAACAAAAAGTCGCCCATGTTTGTCCTGTCCTGACAACTGATTATCATGCTCGACAAGTGCTTTCAATATATCTCCCTTTTCTTGGCAATTCTCAAACACGTAACTAACGATAGACTCTTCCAGTCTTTCCACTGCTGGAATACTGTTGGGTGTTGAGGCTAAGATCGTTCGAAAAAAGCGTTCGCATAAACGACAAAGAAAGTGCACTAAGGCGCTTGGTCTGCAAAGGCCGCTGTTTGTGTTACTGTAACTTTTTACAGCTATTAAATCTGTGCGACAGTCTCCAGAAACTTCCTCACACAGGATAAAACTACGGCATTGTACACACGAAAGCGATTTCAGGTCTAACAATTTTTTTGCCACAAAACCTCCAACATAAAAGATTACGTCTTCGGCAAAAAGACTGAAGCAATCAGTATCAGAATATTCTAGATACTCGTGGTCCGGTTGTTTTTCAAGACTAGCCAATGCAGCGAATTTCTCGCGCAGCGGATTACAAATGATTAAATCCTGCTTTTCTGCTTCTTTGCGCAGTTTGTTTGCTATAGAGAAAAGAAACTTGAAGGGTTCTTCTGGAGTACAGTTACCACTTTCAATAGATTTAATTTCATTCCTAACCAAAAGCTTAATGTAGGCGGAACAGAACTGTGTTGCAGTTGGATTATATCATTAAACCCCCCTTTGCAACGGATCATTCCGAAAAACATTTCTAAATGATCCTGGCTAAACGCATAGGTGTGCAAATATTGCATCGTACCATTTTCTATCAAGTAGTTGTACAAACCTCGAACACTTTGCATACAAATTAAAAACCCTAAAAATCCTGTTTTTCGGCCACTGTTCAAAATACAACGCGGCTCTTTGTCGTGTGAATCGCAAATATACAGCTTCTCAATTAAACTTTCTATTTCTTCAAAGCGGGAAAAAATTGCATTGGAATTTTGTTTCATTAATGCTCCTTTAAATGACGGAGCATTAGAAAAATGACTATTTAAAACATCAAAAAGATCGTTAATGGCCAAAAGGAACAACTCAGTGTGGGCCGAATCAGCAAATTCATGAATACCATTCACCCGACAATGCTCTAAACTTTTCGATACAGATGTACTAAAAACCTGTGCAGCTAATTTAACTTTCATTTTCTGCTTTTGAAAATTGACATGAGCATCTCTGAGTCGATTTGCCGACACGAGGCCTTCACGTTTTTGAAGTTCGTGAAGCGCTTCAATGTACTGTACTTCCAGCTTATTTTGCTCTTACTATTGCCAATATGTAGTTCTCTTTTTTCGCTAAGTGTGTTCCGGACCAGTTTTAACATGTGGCTGGGATCAGGAAAAATGAATACTATTTTGTTGGCGTCTGATGGATGCTCGAAGAACGAAGTGCGATACGGATGACTCGGGAAAGCTCCTAGTTTCTTAGCCATTGACATATTGGCCTGAGTTCCATCAAACGTCAGGGATACTATTTCAATTCCATTTTCGTGGAGAATCATTAATGACCTTATTACAAGGTTCTTTTTTTCATCTGCGTTAAGTCCTGCAGTTAAAAAATACCCTATTGGAAGCTTCCATCCCTCATTTAGACAGGACACCATAAAGACTAACGCTTCGCTAGCTTCTGGTAGACTGTCGTCGTCGATATGGTCACCCATATCAATTCTACCGACAAATCTTTTTTTGTTCTGGTCATATTCGACGTGATTGCGGATATGCATCTCGTCAAATATGAGAGAGCAGTACATGGTTTTGTCTGGGCTTTGTCTTTTCTTTTCTTCCCAAACGCAAAGTGCATGATTCGTAAAACCAGGGGAGCCGTCAAGACTTCTGTACCATTTTACGATAGTTTTCGGATGAGGCAAAACATTTAGTAGCTTAGTTCTAACATATTCGTAGGCTCTCACGGAGTGGAAGTGTAGAGTGGTTGCGAAAACTTTCAGTTCATCACTAAATTGCAGCCTAGAGCCTTTATTGCCTTTCTTCAGCAAACTGGTCAAAAGTTTGCCAGCAACTGTCCCAGACAAGCAGCTATTTATTGCTTCCACTCCAGCCTCCGATAAGCCCTCTCTTTTTAATTCCTCAACCATTGTTTGTAGATAATTAATTTTTACCGAAGCTCTTCTATTTTTCATTCTAAGTGCACGAATATGCCTGTGTTTTGTTTTTTGCTGAACTTGTTGAAGTTGAAGCTGTTTTAACAACCTTTCCTCACTGTTAAAAAGGGGTCCGAAAACCGCTACTTAAAGTGCTTCACTTGCTGCATACAAGCTGCACTTTCTGCAATGCCTGCTTCGTAAAGCGCACATAGGAAAAAAGAGAGAGTAAAAAGCTGCACTTTTGGCAGCTCCAGTTTTCACCTTCTGCAGTGCCTGCTTCAGAATGCGGCTACGGGGGAAAAGAGAGGAAAAGGCTGCACTTTTAGCAGTTCCGTTTTACACTTTTCTGCAGTGCTTGTTTCATAATGCGCACATAGGAAAAAAGAGAGTAAAAAAGCTAAAAAGTAACCAAAACAAAGTAACCACGGGAAGAAATAATGGAATATATAATAATATAAAAAAATATATATAAAAACAAGGCAGTCTTAGCCTAATCACATAAACGTTACATAAGTAAATAAGACTGACATTTGATAAGTTTGTTGTCATTTCTAGTGAAGTTCTAACATGATAGTTACATAGGTGTGGCAACGCTGCCTACCGGTGGGAAAACCAGGAAAAATTTTTCAGTGTTGCTGCGAAAGGCGTTTTGAAGACCCGTGTTTGACCCGTTTTACACTTGTTTCTGTAAATATCTTTAAATTTATTAATCTTATTAGATATAGGTTGAATATATTTGTATAGTTTTGACAGAGTTAGAAAAACCTTGCGTGCCTAAAAGTACGGAAAATGGTAGACGAGAACAAGCTAGTTTTTGTCGAGTTAGACCATGCGATTTCCGAGGAGACGGACGAATTCGAAGTTAAATAAAGCATAAGGAGTTCGACAATGAATCAGGTAGTTCAAGTTAGAAAAAAATAACTAGCATTCATCACCAACTCCAATTTTAGAAGTGGCTTCTCGCCTTGTTTTGGAAATTCTTCCTCGCATGCTCATGGGGCAAAAGAAGGATAGGAACGCATGGAGACATTTATTTGACATACGAGAGGTAACTGAACGTTTCTTTGGTTGAGAAGTCTGTGTAACATTGTTTTCTCTTTTTGAAAGGAATCCGCAAACCTGCTTGATTCAGTTTCTGAAATAAAAAGAGGCCCACCTTTTATAATTGCAGTGGGATCCGACTTATCAGTAGTTGTGGATGGGAGTGAACCCATCTACATCGGTAATAGCTCAGCAGAAGCAGTAACGGTATTGATGGCGGCGTATTACGTCTTTGACATAAAATACTCCTCTTACGTGAAGCCAACTCTATTATTTCTACAATCGGAATGACTCGGATTTAAAGATAAGGAAACGCAAATGTGCGTTTCGCTGGTATCGTTCTTGCCTTTCCTCACAGAGGCAAAACCATGTCTCGAAAGTCCGTAGTCGTCCGCCTGGAGTTTCTAATGTTCGTTGTTCTAATGTTCGTTGTTCTAATGTTTCGTAGTTTCTAATGTTCGTAAAACATCGTTGTACGTTTTGTACGTTTGTATTTTTACGTTTATGGTTTATTTGTAGTTCAGCTTATTTTTTGTTGCTTGTTATTGTTTTTTGTTTTGTTGTTTGCAACACAAAATGACAAAAAAAGAAATAAATGAATTTCACTTACTGCACATTAAGATTTACGTTATTGAAGCCCGAGTACTTCTAGAAGTAGAGTTTCCGAAGTGCACTTTTAGAAGCCCAACGACTTCAAAAAGTGAAGATTTCAAACTGCAATTTTAGAAGCCAGACGGCTTCTAAAACTGCAGATTCGAAAGTTCACTTTTAGAAGCTCGACGACTTCTAAAAGTGCAGTTCGGAAGCTGCTGTTATTAGGAGGGTGCTGCAGTCGGAAAAAAGTGAGAAGAAAACACTGCACTTTTGTTTACCCGTTTTTCGTGGACGTTTTTCTCCACAAATCGCAGAAGTTTTCTAACAGTGCTGTTGCTTTATTGTTAGTGGGAGGATAATTTTATCGTCCAGCTTTAGCTTTTTTGGTCGACCAGGTCTTAAAAACTGGAGCTTGCGCTTCACTGTCGAGCGAATTTTTTTCTTTGCTAACTGAGTCGGTTTAAAATCAAAGGATAATAAATTGCATGGTGTAACGCAGCTGCGATCCGTAGGCGACAACTGCTCGCTTGAGCCTTCAATCCTATCACTGACCATAACCAATTCATCGAGTAGGTCAGGGACTTGATCAGACTGAGCCAAACTGCAATCTAAGGGGCACTCTGAAAAACTCGTACTTGGAGGATTACTTTTAGCGTAATTATGGTCTAAGGTACTAGTAGTCACAGAAATTTGGGACGTATTTAAATAACAACCGTCAGTATGTTCAGTACCAATTCGATCAAAATAGTAGGCACCACCCCGTCTTTGAGCAAACGCTTTTTTTTCACGTAAACAAAACTATCACTCGAAAAGTGTTTCGAGCAAACTTTTTGACGAGAATCACAAGGGTCCAAGACACAGCTTACGTGCCCATTTAACGCACTTCTCCACTTAATAAGCTTATCACTCGACTTTGGTAGTTTGTGGAAACTAACAGCGCTATTCTGTGATTTCTTGCGAGGAACCTTGTTTCCACAGTCCTTCACTATGCACACAGCCGGCATTTGTTTCCTAAAAAGGGTATGTCAAAAACACTTACTATTATTCACGGTAAATTTCCTCAAATATACTGGATTACGACAAGAGACCACCAAACTACCAATTTGTGTGATAAAATGAGGCGGAAAAACATACCAGTTTCTCTAGACGAAACACTAGGATTTGGATTGAGATGTAGTTATTAATAGACACTAGGATAGTCGAATATATGTAGTCAATGCAGGGATGTAATCAACAAGCACAACACATCAGAAACAATGTTAAAATGGACGACGAAGACGATACAATTGCTTAATCAGGAATGCAGCTACAAGAAAGTAGTTCCCGGATTTTGCTGCTTTCATTCAGCGGGGAAAGTTTCCTTTCTAGAGAAAGTACTCGAAAGAATGTCAAGTGAAGCACGTACTAAACAGGACAATAATAAAATAACAAGTAAATCCTTAAACTGAATGTATGGCATTTCCATGATCAGAATAATTAGTTCCGTATTACTAATGCCATTAGCCCAGATATTACAAGTTCTGACTTGTAAAAAAATTGCATTTTACATCAGATATAAACTGAAATTATAATATTTGATTAAGCGCAACGATAAGATCACATTAGTCACATTAGTCCTGCATGTGTACGTGTTCAATACACCAAGTTCTCAATTCATATATACCGCTGCTGGTTGTAATTGATTCATGTTTATAATATTGTATTGCCATTTGAGAAGTTCTTAGTCAATACGCTTAACCAACGATATCGATCTGTAATGTACAGCCAATCAGCGACAAGGACCTACTTCGCAATCTTCCAGCCAATCAGCAGCAAGGACCCCCCTATGCAGTCCTTCCTTTTCGCTGCATTTTGGTGTAACAGACTTTTGACAGGGACAGTTCTCTCTATTTATTACTCTATGGGATACCAGCGCTCCCCTCCGCTGGTCAGGTTGCAATAACTGTTTACAAATCTGTATGTACTGTTCCACACGATACAATAATGCCAGTATCAATTAACCCATTAGGATGGGGGTGTCGTCTGGTATACAGTCATGAGAAATTGAATCTTGATGCTTGAACCTTTAGTTAGCTATATGAATCGGTGTTACTATTGTAAGAATGTGTTTTTAATGTCGGCTATTCTTGGATGCCCCCACATAAGTTTCCCGCCCTCAATAGATGTCGCCTGCCATAGGAACGAACCCATTAGTCCACTCATGATCCAATATTGTTACCCTTTGCTCTAATGACCCGCCCATGCCTTATTACAAAGGAATTATTTTCTTTGCTAATAAGCTTTATTAATCTTCAGTCGTTAATTGATTAATCTTTATTGGGTTTAAACCTTTGGGAGTTTTAAGCTTTGAGTGGTTCAAAAATGTCGTAAATTCCATAAATAAAAAATAACTTAACTCAATTTTAATGAAAGGAGATCTAGCAAAAGCACCTCCTCGGCATATTTTAACGATGAATTAAAATTCCAATAAGAATGCTAGGAAAGAAAATCACGTACCTTTTTGTCAAAAGCACCTCCTCGGAAGAGTTTAACAATGAATTAAAATTCCAATAGGAATGCTGGGAAAGAAAACCACGTACCTTTTTTCGCAGTTCTCAAGGAAAAATATGCAAGTAACATTGAACATCAACACGTTCTTCTAATTTAGTTACAAAATGTATATATTGTATCCTTGACACTTGTGTGTCAGTTTCTAACAAGGAATTTTTTTTCTTTTTCTGTTAGTGGAGTGAAAGATTGCAAGTTTTAACGATTCTCATCAACTTTCTTTGAAGAGAATCGTTACCTAACTTAAGCTAACCTATAACCTAACCTAAGCTAGTCTATCCTAACCTAATGCATTTCCAATCCAACTACCAATTTTCAACTTAACTGGGACCCGTTTGTCATTCTTTTTCCGGAGAACGTTGTACAACAATAATACACACTAGTGTCAGTTTATCTCTGGGTTCTAAACTGGAGAACCTGTTGTTGAACATTTGTATATGTAGTTGAAGCCATCACTGTTAAAAAACTTCTGCGATTTGTGGAGAAAAACGTCCACGAAAAACGGGTAAACGAAAGTGCAGTGTTTTCTTCTCACTTTTTTCCGACTGCAGCACCCTCCCAATAACAGCAGTTTCCGAACTGCACTTTTAGAAGTCGTCGAGCTTCTAAAAGTGAACCTTCGAATCTGCAGTTTTAGAAGCAGTCTGGCTTCTAAAATTGCAGTTTGAAATCTTCACTTTTTGAAGTCATTGGGCTTTTAAAAGTGCACTTCGGAAACTCCACTTCTAGAAGTACTCGGGCTTCAATAACGTAAACCTTAATGTGCAGTAAGTGAAATTCATTTATTTCTTTTTTTGTCTTTTTGTGTTGCAAACAACAAAACAAAAAACAATAACAAACAACAAAAAATAAGCTTAATTACAAATAAACCATAAACGTAAAAATACAAACGTACAAAACGTACAACGATGTTTTACGAACATTAGAACATGAGAACCTAGGAAACATTAGGAAACACTAGGAAACAACAAACATTGGAAACTCCAGGCGGATGACTACGGACTTTCGAGACTTTCGAGCTTTTGCCTCTGTGAGGAAAGGCAAGAACGATACCAGCGAAACGCACATTTGCGTTTCCTTATCTTTAAATCCGAGGCATTCCGATTGTAGAAATAATAGAGTTGGCTTCACGTAAGAGGAGTATTTTATGTTAAAGACGTAATACGCCGCCATCAATACTGTTACTGCTTCTGCTGAGCTATTACCGATGTAGATGGGTTCACTCCCATCCACAACTACTGATAAGTCGGATCCCACTGCAATTATAAAAGGTGGGCCCCTTTTTATTTCAGAAACTGAATCAAGCAGGTTTGCGGATTCCTTTCAAAAAGAGAAAACAATGTTACACAGACTTCTCAACCAAAGAAACGTTCAGTTACCTCTCGTATGTCAAATAAATGTCTCCATGCGTTCCTATCCTTCTTTTGCCCCATGAGCATGCGAGGAAGAATTTCCAAAACAAGGCGAGAAGCCACTTCTAAAATTGGAGTTGGTGATGAATGCTAGTTAATTTTTTTCTAACTTGAACTACCTGATTCATTGTCGAACTCCTTATGCTTTATTTAACTTCGAATTCGTCCGTCTCCTCGGAAATCGCATGGTCTAACTCGACAAAAACTAGCTTGTTCTCGTCTACCATTTTCCGTACTTTTAGGCACGCAGGGTTTTTCTAACTCTGTCAAAACTATACAAATATATTCAATCTATATTTAATAAGATTAATAAATTTAAAGATATTTACAGAAACAAGTGTAAAACGGGTCAAACACGGGTCTTCAAAACGCCTTTCGCAGCAACAGTGAAAAATGTGTCCTGGTTTTCCCCCCGAACAACCGGTGTGCAACGTTGCCACACCTATGTAACTATTATGTTACAACTTCACTAGAAATGACAACAAACTTATCAAATGAAATATATATATATATATATATATATATATATATATATATATATATATATATATATATATATATATATATATATATATATATATATATATATATATATATATATATATATATATATATATATATATATATATATATATATATATATATATATATATATATATATATATATATATATATATATATATATATATATATATATATATATATATATATATATATATATATATATATATATATATATATATACAGTGGAACTCGCTTAAGTTCATGGGCTCGGGACAGACCAGTAAGTATGACGTTAAGCGAGATAGGATGTTAGCCGAGGTGGGTGTTTTTCACAACCAGAAATACTGACGAGGAAAAAAAAACAATAATAGATATTCAGACGCGTGTATTAAGTATACAGTATCATTAATATAAATTTAATAAGTTTTCTTAACGTAGACAGAAGTTACAGTATTTTGCTTTAAAAGTTATTTCTTTAAGAAAAAGTCTGTTATTGATCTTTGTTTAGCCTTCTTTATGCTGTGAACGTCCAGGTCAGCTCTCAAATCGTATAGTCTCTCATACGGGGTGAAACCGGTAACTTCAGCGTATCGACGAATAGTATGTATCGCCTCGATTACAGCCATCAACGGTGGAGGTGGCAGAGGTTCATCGTCGTTTACGTCTTCATCGTCGTTCCCTGTGACCGACACGGCAATAGGCTCGAATTCTTCGCTCTCTGTTGGGAGCTTTTCGTCAATAGCGACAAAGAGATTGAACTCGGTCATGTCCATGTATTCCAAAGTGTTGACTTCCGAGGCATTCGGCAAGACGTTGGCGATGCCAGCTTCTTCATTCTGCAAGTCCTTCGTTATTCCAGAATGACGGAAACAGTTAGCAATGGTTGTCGCACTAGTTTTGCGCCAAGCTTCCCGTACCATGTGAAGAGCTTCTAGAAGCGATATTTTTCGAGCCAGCTCCGCAGCTCGTGTGCCAGTTTCATTATCCATGATCGAAACCAGCTGTCGCAGAATAAGTGATCTATACTGTCGCTTGAAGCAAGCAATGACGCCTTGGTCCATAGGTTGAATTACGGATGTTGTGTTAGGTGGCAAGAAAAGAAGCTTCACATTTGTGAGGCGAAGATTGTTCGTGTGTCCCGTACAGTTATCGCACAGCAAAAGTATTTTGCGCTTCTCGAGTCTCATTTTGCGGTCAACCTTACCGAGCCATTCTTCCCATAAAACCGAAGTCATCCACGCATTGCTGTTTGCTTCATATAAAACGGGCAGGTGTTTTATACCTTTGAAACATCGCGGCTTTTTGCTTTTCCCTATTATGAGCGGCTCCAGTTTATCGGATCCGTCCATATTTGCAGCCAGCAGTAAAGTTATACGCTCTTTGGATATTTTAGCTCCCGAAACTTTTAATCCCTTAAAAGTTAGTGTTCCATCCGGAATCGCCTTCCAGTAGAGACCAGTTTCATCAGCGTTGTAAATATCGCGTGGTTTATAATCTTTGATCAGGTCGGGCAGAACATCTTTTACCCATCTTTCTGCAACCACGTCGTCGGCATCTTGCTTTTCTCCATGCTGTTTCTTGAATACGATGTTGTTCCTTTTCTTCCACCGATCGAGCCATCCAGTTGTTGCGACAAAGTCATCTACACCAAGATCTTTTGCGAGTTGTTCGGCTTTTTCCTTTAAAAGCGGTCCGTTAATAGGTAGCTGCCTGCTTCGAGCCTGGCTGAACCATCGCAGCAAAGATTCTTCTACATCTTCCGATTTTCCAGTTCTTTTGCGCTTCCGGTTTGGATTGGAGTTATTCCGCCAGTCTTCCAAAATGTTTTCCTTGTTCTTGCGTATTTTTGAAATCACTCCTTGATCAACACCAAACCTTTTCGCAATTGACACTTGGGTATCGTTTTTATCCAAAAGGGATATAACTTCTACACGTTGCGCTAATGTTAAAGTTTTACACTTCTGCTTAGACATTTTACTGTCTCCCTTACTAGAGAACTACTGTTAAGAATATCGAAAAAGACAGAACTGTTGTAACAGGTGAAAGTTTGTAAGAGGTGAAAGGTTAGCCTTGTTATGAAATACATTTTTTTAATGAGCTTCCGAAAGCGCTTCCTGGAATAGGTCATTTCATCGTCCCACTTTTTAGGATGTTTTCTTAGGATTTCTGTTGCGCATGACGGTCGGATGTTAACCGAACGTACTTATCATTGTAAGATACCCGATGGGGAATGACAACAGTATGAAGAAAACCCAAGTTATGACGTTAAGAGAGTCGATGTAAAACGAGTCTATTTCCATTGAATTTCAATGGGAATGAAATGGGACTTGACTGAAGATTGACATTAAGCGAGTTATGACGCTAAGCGAGTGGAAGTTACGTGGACTCCACTGTATATGTATATAGCACTGCAGAAAAGTGTAAAACGGAACTGCTAAAAGTGCAGCCTTTTCCTCTCTTTTCCCCCGTAGCCGCATTCTGAAGCAGGCACTGCAGAAGGTGAAAACTGGAGCTGCCAAAAGTGCAGCTTTTTCCTCTCTCTTTTTTCCCATGTGCGCTTTATGAAGCAGGCATTGCAGAAAGTGCAGCTTGTATGCAGCAAGTGAAGCACTTTAAGTAGCGGTTTTCGGACCCCTTTTTAACAGTGATTTATAGTGGATCTTGTGAAGCTCATCTCGAAAACAATGGACCTGGATCGCCGCACTAGAACTTGAAAATTGTTAAAAAAAAAAATCCAAGAAAATTCTAATACGTCAAAAACACTTGATCTAAGATGATTAAAATAACAGCTCACTGCCAGGCAGTTTTGGTGTCGTAATTACAGCGATTACAGCTCTAATTGTTCTAATAAATTTATATGATGAGAAGTAGTAATCACTTAAAATCTTAAAAGGAAGGTCTAACACCCTTAATTAGATCTGCAAATAAAGCAGCAACGCACAGGAACATTATATGTTCACTTTCGGTGAATATTTAGGGCATCTTCTACTAATGCCACAGTATAGAGGTTTCACAGTATGCTAACAGGGCTATCTTCCAATGTTAAGGTTTTCTGACGACCTTCTCGGTCCCCCGAGTAATATTCAGGTAAAAGGCCAGAAAATGAAAGGGTACATTCGCAAACCTCCCAGTGCAGTTCAAAAAAGGTCACGACGGTTTACAAAGCGCGTAATTTAAATCTATTGCTTTAAACTATGAAGCTTAAAATAAAAGCTTTAAGCTTAAAATAAAAGATGTATGAACTATGTCAAAGCACAACACGTATACACATTATAGACTATTTCGCGTTACCCAGGTTGCACCACGAGGAGGCAGTCTATTTTGCAACCCATACATAGGTGTTTTATAGTATACAGGTTTTCCGGGAGAAAAACTTTCAAAATCGCGCAATGCTAGTCGAATCTTACGTCAGCCCCAAACTCC
Organism: Lepidurus packardi; assembly: GCA_023053545.1. NCBI lineage: Eukaryota > Metazoa > Arthropoda > Branchiopoda > Notostraca > Triopsidae > Lepidurus > Lepidurus packardi. The sequence continues at coordinate 10,106,698 of JAKZAN010000001.1, forward strand.
CTCGAGAGAAAGGTCACCAGTCCCCCGTTTTGTGAATGTTTTGTTCTCTTTTCGAACCCTTCTTGTAGTAGATTTGGAATGCCTACTTCTGGGGTAGGATGGGCAAGTCTGTGAATCCATCCCTCCTATGTTCCTTGTTACCCCCACATCCTCTTGAGACCGAGAAAATCGTGTTAATCCCTTTACATTGGAAGATACCCCCAGTTACCATACTGTGAAACCTTTATACTGTGCTAATGCCATTTGACACAACGGAATTTGCGGGGCCCCAAGCCCACTTAGTTTGAAATGAGGCACTCTCATTGGCTGTTTGGAGAGTGATCCAAGCAATGCCCCGCTCGGATCAGCGCTTCCCAAAATGGGCTACGCCCAATAGAAGGACAATTAACTATTTATTTATTTTTATTTCTGGGCAATAAAAGGCTAATTTTATCTGATTTATATACCAAAAGGTTTGGATAAGCTGATTGGCTAAGGGCCAACGAGATTAGAAAAAGCTTAAGCCGTATTAAAAAAATGTCACAAGGATGCCAGAACCCAACGCAAGGATACCGGGCCCCGACACTAGGACGCCGGGTCCGACAGTAGGACGACAATAGTTGCTAGCACTACGGGCAAAGGTCTATGTGAGAGATCTTAAGCTTAACAAGTTATGCAATCAGAACAATTTTCAGAAAAACAAGTTGCTTGTCATCATACATGTAATCATACACCCCAAAAGATTTTGTGTAATGTTCTTGAATAAAACGAAATTAGTTTAAAGCACAACAAATTCAAGTTTTTTCGTATTTATGGATGTATCATGACGCAAACGACTTGTCATGTTAACATAAGTTACCAATTATTAGTAATTTCTTGCTTTCCAGAAGAGAAAAAAATTCGATTTTAACAGTCAACAAACTGCATTTCAATTTTTCCAAATTTCTCAGACGAACATGTTACTCCTGATAAGATTCACAAGACATGTTTCTCGAAAGAAAGCTTTTGAAAACGGTTTTCGTCCTACTATCAACGAAGTATTAGGCAAATCAAACTGAAAGACCAAGCCATGACACCAGAGGAAGTAGAGACAAATCGCAAAACTTCCATAAGCGGATCCGAAGTTGTGGCTGGGGCAGTCTCAGAAAAATTCCTTATTGAAAAAGTGGAGTTGAAAAGGCGAAGAAAACCAAAAAAGAAGTCAGGCGCAAAATTCGCAATAGAAAATCGACCCGGATATGAAGTTCAAAGACAAAACTATCTTGTAAAAATTTAGATTGTTGATGTTAACTGAACAAAACAATGCAGTGTATATGGCTTGTACACTTGTACTTATACGTTGGTCTCTTAAAGTATTGGAACCTAGGCTGGGCTAACATTTCAATATCTAACGGCAAAGGCACTACTTTTGAAGTATCGAATGACGTCAGTGATCCATATATCAATGGTTAATATGAAGGCTTGTTTCTGAAAAAAGCTTATCTCCATTTTACACCGATTTTAGGCATGTTAAAGATAATGCTAGCTTGTTAACCCTCCCTATATTGAAGTCAATCAGAGTCATATGCTTTTAGATATTTTAGAGCGCATTTTTTCTTAGACTTTGTCCCAAACGATGAGCAAAATTTTTGGTTGAGAAGCAAGTTTGTTCCGCATCTCAACGTTAACGTTCGTTACCCGCGGGTTTCAAACCGGACGCGGTTTTCTGCTTAATAAGGATGTACATTTTCTACGTAGTAAGGAAAGCGCCTTGTAGAAAACGTACGTAACAAGGTAGATTCGCCCATTCTTGCCGACACGGAGCGAATTTGGTAAAGGCTCTATTAGGATTAGGGTGCGAGGGCGTTTCTTGACATCTTTTCGGATGACATCCACAAGTTGTCTGCTTCGGGCATTTAGATGCTCATTTTGATGCCTTTTCGGAGCGAGTCTAACCTAACCTAACCAAACCGAACCTAACCTAACCTACCCTAATCCCTGGATAAAGAAAAAAAATAACATGCCTTAACTGGGAACTACAATAAATAGAAGAAACGTCAACATGACGTTAACTTAGTGGACATCAATATCGGTTAAATTCAATATTCATTAGCTCACGTCCCAGACAGAAACTGCTCTCTTCATTCCCACAGCACGCCACAGAACGGTTAGCGGTCAGATCGGTAAGCTTTTGGCAGCTTCGATCCTTCGAAGAGGCATCATAAAGTAGCTTCTGTCCGTTTTGTTACGCTGACGTGTCAAGTTTAATATTCATCAAATTTTACTGTAGGAATCGACAGCAATAATGTCAAGTAAATATTTATTAATCCATCTTTGAGTATTACTACTCACTCATATCTTTTTGACTTTTATCATTGTTAATATAGAAAGATACCGTTGTGATTGCGAAGCCACAAAGCATTCTTTGATTAACAACTGCCTCACTTGTGGCCGCATTGTTTGTGCGAGAGAAGGTTCTGGACCGTGCGTTTTCTGTGAAACTTTGGTATCTTTTTATGTCTATATATATTACGCGTCTTTTATAGTGGGTTAACTTATTTTTTAAGGTTTGCACTAATGAAGAGGAAGAAACGTTGACTCGGGAATCGCGCAAATCAGAAAAATTGTTGCACAAGTTGCTCAGCAATAAAATAGAACCCTCGCCACAGGACAATGGAGGTCTTAAGAAAGCTTTACAGGACAAACAGCGATTATTGGAATATGATCGCACGAGGTTCAACTAGTTATTTATTATCGACTGATTAATTCTTCTTGCCTTGTCTTTTCAGTGAGGCTCGAACACGAGTAATTGATGATGAATCTGACTACTTCGCTTCCGAAGGCAACCGTTGGTTGTCTCCTCAGCAAAGAGCTTTAGTTACCCAAAAAGAGAAGGAGCAACGGGATCTTCGCTATAGCAAGGCAAAAACGTTCACTCTGGATTTTGCAGGTAATAATAATGTACTAGTGCCTTTATATTTAGTGCCTATTATCTTTTGATTAGGACGTCGTATCGTTGAAGACTTGCAGGATTGTTCAGGTTTGAATCAAGAAGCGATAATTAAATCTCTTCTTGCAAAGTCAGCCTCGAAGTCGACAGTTGATTCAAAGCTTGCCACAAAAGAATATTCTCTTCCTCCTCCAGAAGTATTATCATCAATTGTCTAATTTATTGGTTTACCCAATAAGTTATTTTCTTAGTATGTCTCAAGTGGTGTTAAGTGGGCCAGCGTGAAAGCTATTGGGACGGACTTAACTTCGTCTCGGATCCAGGATACTGATTTGCAGCTCATGAGCGATTCTGGACTTTGTTTAAGCATGCATCAGCCTTATGCAAGTTTGCTAGTGAAAGGCATTAAAACGTAAGATTGACATTATAGACCTATAAAGACAGATACGAATTGTTCTTAGTGACGAAGGCAGGACTTGGTATTCAAGTCATCGTGGGAGACTATGGATTGCTTCAGGCTCTCGAGTTCCTACTGGTGAAGACATAGAAGAAATTGAAAGAGCATGCAAAAAGAATCCCGAGAACACTGCCCTGTTTCCCAAACATTATCCTACTGGCTGTCTTTTGGGTTGTGTTACTGTAACCGATGTTTTGCCCCAAGAAGAATACCGGCAAAAGTACCCAGACGGCCCCAATCAATCCCCTTACGTCTTTATATGCGGCGAACCGCGCGAACTCAATGTTTACATTCCAGTTAAGGGCCAGCACAAAATCTGTAAGCTTTTTTTACTTTTATTCCGAAGTTTAATTCTTTTTTAAAAAAATAAATCTTTTAGATAAGTTGGATTCCCATTTATTGGCTGCGGCGCAGAAGTGCATAAGTGCAAAAAGATAACATAATTGAAATTAGCTGAAAATGTACATGTAATTAAAACGAGTTTGTATTCAATATGGTTGGTTTTATGAAAATTGAAGAATACATGACCAATTCAATTTGGAACTAAATTTGTAGTTAGCAACAGTATTTGAGGAAACAGTTTTCTTTTTGTATAATATACTAGCATTTTATCAGTATTTCCGACTAGTGCTAATTTACTATGTGTCTTCAATACACCAAATAAATACTAAAAACCGATGTTTTCTATCTAATTTCAGGTATTGCAATTCGTGGATTAAGTAGTAGCATTAATAGGAGGTTTAATTAGACGTTTTCGCAAGGAGAAAAAAAACAGTTGCTGCCTCCTGTGAGGATTGAACTCACGGCCCCTGGTTTACAAGACCAGTGCTCTGCCACTGAGCTAAAGAGGCGATGAATGTTAGTGGATCTGTAGTAATTTATATAGGACGACAGAAAAGTTCAATCTTTTATTCGCCAGAAGCTCCGATTACGTTTGTTTGGATGATTTGTTGACATTCAGAAGAACACACAGGGAACATGGAAAACTACCCTTCCATGCATGAAAGTGAAGTCGGATTTGAATGCTTTCATAACTACACGGCTTCAGAAGTGTTTGTGCAAGGAATGGCCGGGTTAGTAAATCAAGAGGATGTCGAAGCCATCATCAAAGGGCAGAAACACATGTAAAAAAGCTAACTTTTCTTTCTCATTTTCTTTGACAAGTCGTACTAGTACGTTGAAAACGGAAATATAAAATTTAAATGAAGTTAAATAAATCGTGTACTATGATTTACTTGTTTTTTTTTTTTAAAGAATTCTGAAGATATATCCAAATTTTTCGTAGGCTACAAAGGTTCGAAAAGACCAATGAAATGCTCATTAATTGTAACGCCTTGTCTGCCGGACACTTGCAAAAAGCCAATCAGGATTTTAAGAAACATGCACAACTTCTTCTTGATACAAGAAAAGACCTGGAGAACATCTTCCGCAGAGTCCGCACCCTTAAAAGCAAACTAGCGACGCAGTATCCTCAAGCATTTGCCGGTATATAAGAATACATTCTGGCTCTTTTCTATTGTATTACACATTATCTTATAATTTCCCTAGTCGCAGCCTCCCAAGTTCCAGTCTTGGAAGTGGATGAAGAAGGAGAACAACATGCTACCCCTTCAACCAGCCGAGCAAGAAATAACGGATCTCAGCAGTCAATGTAATAATATGTCTCAGCTTTACGTGTTATTTACGTTTTGATATAGTTGTGCATTGAACTGTATTTGTATTCGGGGCTTTTTTGTTTAACGGTGAATTTTTAAAAAACGATATTTATTTATAATTTAAAAATCAATCAATAAGCAAACATTTTTGTTTGATTTGTCGATCTGCAGTAACTGTATTTACCTTAGTTACTGGTTGGATTAAACCGTAACTATATGAAATACGATCTTTCACAACAAGAAATTCTCATTACGATATACTTTAAGCAGTTTAGTAAGGCATTTCTTGGAAAATAAAAGTATATACATAAAATTTCATCAACTCGAAAATGTCAGATATATGTTACACTACTATTGTGTGCGCGTGACGATTCCGCTACGATGGAATATGTCCACAGTAGTTGACAAACATGGCCGTAAATCGAGATCGCAGTAACCTAGAGAGAATTTCGAAACAGATGGTTTGAAATAATCCAAGCCCCTTCCAATTTTGATGACCCAACCGTTATTCAACCTAAAACGCAAGTAAATTAAACGAACCATTGAAACGGAGCAAACATTTCACCTAATTTCTCTGTCGTGAAGGCCGTCTGGGAAGGACCAAGTGAGCTGAACTCCATGAACTTGTAAACTTGCTTGTAGGCTTTTTAGTGCTGCCTCTTGGAAGCCCGGATCTTTATCTACGCCCGTCTGAAGTTTGACTGAATGTAACTGGGGGCATTTCTTCACAATTAACTCGCTTAAACGGAGGAAGTTGTACAACTAGCAATGACATGTACCTCTACTTTGACTCGCATTTGGATTACATCAAATTAATACCTGATGGATACTTCTAATATAGGGATCTTGTATCTCGACTTCGGTAACTGTTTCATCTATAAAGCGGCCCATAACTGTCTCATAACTATGTCCCTTGGAATTCTCGTCGATATTGCACTGCTCATGATAACGTCCGAGTTTCTTTTCATTTTCCACGTGCTTATGAATGTGTTCAGCTCTATTCATATATTCCTCTGCTTTTTGGCGCATGTGTGACCGTACCCGTTCTTCAAGACCTATCGAGTACTTATTATTTAATATCGTTGACAAAAATTTTAAAAATAAATGTTATATAGTTTTAATTACCTGAAGCTCGTATTGCCTCCATGAGCATGTGTAAGCCTTCCTGATAGCAAACTAACGCTTCTGTAAAACGATTTTTTGTGTCCAACTCAACTGCCCGTTTTAATACGATGCCTGCCGCTTTGCAGTGCTCTTCTCCGTTAACAGCTTTCGATTTACTGTCCATTATGAAAACCTCGATCTTGAGAGCAAACTTTTTTTTAACATAAAATAAATAAAAACAAAAACAAAACGACGTTTCTTTGCGTACACTTTTCTTATTTTAATGTGAACGTATCGTATTTTGTGGAATGTGGTAAATATACTTAAATTTAAATTATCTAGTTACATTTAACTTGTACGTATTATTGAATTGCAGAGAATTACACTTAAAGGCTTACTGGATATATGTTTCTTCTTGGGATTTAGTATTTGACTAAAAGTCGGTTCGGAAATAAATCTTATTGAAGTTGTTCATTAAGATAAATAGTATCACCGCCAGATGTCAAACCATCCACGGAAACTGGAGATTCCCGGGATCCGCCCCTCGACAACTTTCCTTCCTTTCCAGTCACTTTGGATTGGGGAGATTTTGATAGTTTTCGTTTACTTATTCAAATGGTAAATATGGCTAAATTGAAAGTTCGCTATCTTTAAAGGAGTTTAATATTTATAACTAACAGGATTCCGCTCCGGAAATAGACGTCTTGAACCCTTCGCCAGGGAACTTAGAGAGTAAAAGCAACAGATCTAGCACTGTTGACCTGTCTGATAACCCCCTGCAAGTAGACATTTCGGATGCTCTGAGTGAACGCGATAAAGTTAAATTCACCGTCCACACCAAAGTAAAAATCCTTGTTTGTAAATTAGTTATAAGAAATTTGAATTTCTGCTTAGACCACGATACCTGAATTTCAACAAACAGATTTTTCTGTGGTTCGCCAACATGAAGAGTTTATCTGGTTGCACGATCAGTTCGAAGAAAATGAAATTTACGCTGGTTATATTGTACGTATTCTGTTTGAATTTTATGAAAGAAAGACAGAAAAATTTCTATAAATTGTCTAATTAGATCCCTCCTCCTCCCCCGCGTCCGGATTTTGACGGTTCTCGGGAGAAATTGCAAAAATTGGGCGAAGGTGAAGGTACAATGACAGCAGAGGAGTTCAAGAAGATGAAGCAGGAACTGGAAGCGGAGTACTTGGCAACTTTTAAGAAAACCGTGGCCATGCATGAAGCCTTCCTTACCAGATTAGCCTGTCATCCAGTATTCAGACAAGATCACAATTTCCGTGTTTTCTTGGAATACAAACAAGATGTAAGTTGGTTTAGTTTAAGCTTGTTGTTAAATGTAATTATACCGGTAATCGCGTCATTTCCAGCTGTGCGTACGAGGCAAAAACCGCAAAGAAAAATTGGAGGGTTTGTTTAAGTCCTTTTCTAAGAGCACCGAGGAGATTCTGCTATCTTCAGCTCACAAAGATGTGGACGAAACATTCGAGAAAGAAAAGGCCTTTTTATTAGACTATAATAACCACGTCAAAGAAGCGACTGCCAAAGCTGATAAAATGACACGTACTCATAAAGGTAAGTAATTTATTCTGGTTGCAAAAATTTTGATTTTATTTTTTTCGTGGCTTTTAGAGTGGTCGGATCGTTTAATTCAAGTGAGCACGGCCTTGCTGGAGATGGGAACTGCAGATCGGGCTGATTTGGAGCGTTTTTGTACCCGTGCGGCAGATATCACCGATAAAGTCCGCAAACTTCAAAGTCGCGTGGCCTCTGATGAAGACCTGAAACTTTCCGATACCCTCCGATATTTCATGCGAGATACCAATGCTGCTTTGCAGTTGCTCCATCGAAGGTTGCGCTGTTTGGCTGAATACGAAGCTGCTAACCGTGGCTTGGAAAGAGCCAGGTATAAGAACAAGGACGTCCATGCTGTAAGTACTGCTTTTCTGTTTTCTCTTTTCCCTTTCGCTTATAATTAACGCCGTACTTAATGTAAATTTTGCTGCTTAGGCTTTGGAAGTAGCAGATGTAAGATAAGCGATTTATCAGTTATTTTTTAATTAAGTACTAATCTGCTTTTAATTGTTTTTGATACAGGCTGAATGGGCTCAGCATCAAGCCTGCGAGAAGTTTGAAGCCATGTCTGCCAAAGCTAAAGATGGTGGGATGTTAAGTCTGAAAACGTATTTAACTCATTTTTTTTTTAATATTCCAGAATTGCAAGATTTCAAAGTTCGACGAGTGGCGTTTTTCCGTAAGCACTTGGTGGAGCTGGCTGAACTAGAAGTGAAGCATTCCAAAGCATACATTCAGTTATTGAAAGCGGCTGCGACTACTTTGAGGGAAGATTGATAATAGTTAGGTAGAGAAGCGGGAATTCCTGTTAAGTTTGCTTGTATGTAAAAGACCAGATTTACAGAAAAATGGCTTGTCAAATTGTCGAGTCGTCTTGTTAAATAATACTTTAAATTATGTGTGTCATAACTACTCCCTATTCTATATAACAGATTTCAAACAAACTTTCCTTCCGTTTGAAAGTTTTTGTTCATTTTTTCCGACCAGTGCCCTGTTATTTGCTTCCCGTACAAGAATATCGACTCGGGTGAAATACACGAAAGATTATAAAAGTAATTTTGTTCGAAATATCCGCGTTTCTAGGATCACACAACGGTGTACCGACTACTTTCGCCATCTACTAACCACACCGATAATCCTTATTTTCACTACGCCTTCTTTGGATTACGTCATCGAGGTGTAAACTATGCAAGGACTTTAATAACATTGAGTGCTCTGTGCAAGTAACCCCGGAAAATGTCTACGCCATCAAGTTATCAAGCTGGCAGTACTGGTTACGACGATTTGGGACCAGATCGACCCTTGTTTGGTGATGGGGAACTACGCACAACAGTAAAACTATCATGAAATTGAAATTTTTTCCATTGTTGCTGTCATTTTCTTGTAGGAAAAGATTATAAACTGGGCCGTGGGTTTCTTGACATCACTTATGGTTCTAATTACATTGATCAGCTCATTTGTCTTCGCCAAAAACAGTAGCAGAGGCTTAAATATTTATTTTGGAATATGTATATTGTTGGTGTGCTTCCCACATCTTGTGTTGGTAACTAAGAAACGGATGCATTCAGGGATTTCCATAACTGAGATTTTTTCGACAGATTTACTGGTATCGCCAAGGGGGGATGGATCCCAAATGCCGTTACCTGATTTATTATAACGCTTTGAGTATCTTTCTGCTTTCCATTTGTGCCAATTGCTATTTCCACGGAGTCTGAGGGGATAGCGCAGTTTGTGTGGCCTTTCCAATTTCTTCAGTACTATGTTTTGTCAGTTCAATGAAACAAATCTACGCAAGATCATATGGACGTGGACTAGTCTTGGAATTTACGTAAAAACGGGTTATCTGAATGCTTCGATTCTCAGGTGACAAGAGGAGCATCATTGGTTTATTCGCATTATTTTTGGAATTATTCGTTTTTGCACTTTTACAAAGAATATACAGGTTGTTGTAGTTATAAATACAGAACGGTGATTGACTGGACGGAAGTAATCTGGTTGACCTTGTGTGGGCAAGTATGCTATTTTGTTATGAAAAATATGTCAAGGTGGATTTACAATGACATTTCCACGAGAAATATAATTTCGTCTGTTGTGTAGATGTGTCCTTGAATCCCTCATTCCTGTAAGGTACAAGATTTCAATTTATTACTATACAATTTTGCAAAGATAAGTTACCAGACTAGGAGTGTCTTGCGCAGTTGATGACGTCATGAAGCTATTATGGCAAGGTCGACTTCACAAAAGAGCCATGATTTGAGATCCATACATCAGATAATCTTAACCTTCATATACTATGTGGTTGTACACCCCTGATCAGAAAAAAAAATCGTAAAAGTTGTTCGCCGGCCGTAATAAAATGAATCATTTACATGTTTATGGCGCGAACGTGAGCTTTCCTTTTTCAGGGGAGTAGGCGGGGCTTCAAATTCCTTAACTCTCGCTAGGCACTGAGCCAACAAAGTGCGTGTCGTTTGCAATTCTTGGATTAATTGGTGCTTACCCGAGTTGGCCTCGCCCAATTTGCGATGGACCACTTGTAAGTCATGGGCCTGGACATGCAGCTGCTGTCGGAGAAAGCGGACGGAGCGTTGCGAATCCTCCAGTTCCACTTGAGAAAACAGCCAACACGTTTGTGCTTCCTGTAGTTCCACCTGGAGACGATGGATCTGCAAATTGGCAGCCTGCAGCGTTTCACTCGCCTCATGAAGTGTCTTTTTGGAAGAATAACAGTCTTCCTCTGCTATCGTTAAACGTGCACGAGCTGTATATAGTTCTTCTTTAACCTGTTACAGAAAATACGTCTTAACAATTATACCGTAGAACTGGACCCTCATTTTAACTTGTCCTTAAACGTACTCAAACAAAGAAAAATCGCATTGAAGCCTCATATTGCAGAGATATGGTGTTTCGATGTGTTCCCAGTTCGAGCATTACGTTTCACAATTATTCGTAAAATTAACCGATTATCCCATGTTCTTGAGAATGGTAAAACTTAACTTGAATATGAAGGCGTATCTATACATAGCGATGCAGTAAACTAGTAAGAGACGGCTATTTGTAAATTTTAAAATCATGCAAAGTTAAATAAATAATCGAAAAATTAAATACATAGTTACAGAAAAGTAAATACTTTGTGAAGTTCCTTGGTTGCTGTCTTCAACGCACGCGATGTCGACAGTAGTTCTTCTTCCGCCTCAAGTGGTAGAAAAGTTTCCAGAAATGAAGAACAACGAGCAGGTCTCTGACTAATATCACGCAAATCACGGACCAATCCGTCCAACGACGTCTGCACATGGTCATGCAATGTAGTCCGTAATTGCCTTAAATGAAACTGGCATGCTTGGTCCTCTTCCTGAATTCCAATTGCCTATATGTATAGATAATCACCAATGAGGCAAAGGAAATAAAACATAACACAAGATACGTTATTTCAGTGCGAAAAAAGGGATAAATAAATCAAACAAAAATTTTTGGAAAACGTACAGGAACACGACGCGTTTTCCCCCAAACGGACTCTGTTTCCGATTCTCGCAGCGTAAACTTCAAGTCCTCTACCATTTGACGCAGGAAGCGGATCTCCTGGTATAAAGTTTCCACTTTGGTTTGCAATTCCGGGACACGTAACTGATGCTGCTTGGGTATCTTGTTCTTCTCGCCTGCTGCCACACTCGTCGCAATGTCACTGGGACCCCGTCGACCACACACACAGCGCGTCTCAACGTCAGTTACCACACTCAACGTCGTTTCAGTTACGTCATCGAGAATGTGCTCGTCCTTCAACGAGTAGATCAACACTTCCAAGTCGTGCGAAATGTTATCTAGTACCGGATGCGCGTAGTTTGATTCCGTTAGCACTACTGGGACATTGGCAACCAATTCCCCTTTGGCAAGTCTATTCAACTGAAGTTGGGAGTTGTCCATCGTCTGCTGCCACGTGATGGGCTCCCCCGCACTGTCCAAACGAGGTTCGAGACCACCACAAAACGCAGTGTACGAGTGTTCGTCGGTCATCAATCGCTCTGGTACTTCAGCTGGCTGGTTAGTAATGTTAATCGAGGGCAAATCCACGGGACTAGTTCGGCGGACTGAGCTGGAGAGCGCTTTGTGTGCATTTTGCTTTAAACGCCGACTGCGGAATTGTAACCAGCCGGAGAGGAACCGGGAGACGGTGTCATTCAAGCCTTCGGATGATGATACTGAGACCGAAGACGCTCCCGAAGAAGAAGAGGCTTTCCGGCGGTGTCCTTCATTACCACTGATACAAACTTCACTGACAGCCTGGGAACACATGGCACTCTCTATCTATACTTATCACAACTGCGATGAGAACGTGATACCTGCAACAGCGAAAAAAATGAATATCAATTTCCTGCTGACTTATGCTTTTATGCGACAAAAAAAGCGAGGAAAGAATCCAGACAATTAGAATTCGGCAGCTCGCAGTTCAAATGTCAAGACGTTCACCAATACCTTATTAATTTAGGTTTACATTTGTTTTGATCCTTCCAAGAATCCGAGCATAGAATAGAAAGTAATTCCCCAAAAAATTCGCTAAAGAAATAAATTTAATAACAAAGCTAAAACCGCAACATAGATTTCATGACGTAAGCATAACAAAATAGGGAGATTTTCGGATTGTGTGACCGACCACATAACTCATTTCCTTTTTAGTTGTGCAATTGTGTTACTCACGAGTAACACTCTAGAAGAACTTCCATAATTTGATTTATCCCTTCTATTGCTCATCAATGTATATCTCTAGTATCGCTATCTCATACGACGTATAGAATATGCCGCTTTTACTTACCAAAAAAAGTGGACTCGGGCTTGACATTAATTGACATGAATTAAACCTAACCTAACGATTGACTACCGAAAGCATCCGTGTCAGAGGGAAATTAGCAGAACACTGAAGGCTTCGTCTATCCGCCGTAGCAAAAGCGTTGTCCTTTACGAATTCATTGAAATGTTTCGAAATTACTACTGAAATTGCAGGAATTATGATGGTACCATACCGAGCGGTGAAAGTCCAACTGAAAGCAATTAATGAGGTATCGTATCGAGGTGGGTAGCTTTCGCTTAACAAAATTCACTTGTAAAGCAATAAGATCCAATAAGCAAAGTCTCTTTACATGTAAAAATATTCCACGTATTATTTTTAAACATTTTATGTTGTATTCTTTCAATCCGTGCCCATATATGGTATACGTACAAGGTGAGGAGAGGTAGAAAAAGGGCCTGGCTCTCGCTTCATTAACTTGCCGGGAAATCGAAGCTGACAGCAACACTTATTTATTTTTTTCACTTGAGCTACAGTATCACTTTTGGCATAAAATCACATGACCACACGTCCAACATAGTTGTTTTAGTAAAATAATGTCTCAGCTGTTTCTCGTCGCTCGCCACCTCCCCAGACACTAAAGGCAGAAGGCAAGCTAAAAGCTTTTCAGCGATTTTGGAAGGCACTTAAAAAGGTGGCGGCGGACTGGTATTAATGGCGATGACCAAAACTGGCTTTCTCTTTGCTTTTGGGCCTTTCGTTTCCGCCCGTTTCTCCCTCCCTGTCTCCCAGCTGACTGCTCTTGCACTGGACTGCCAAACCGTCGAAGACGAAACCAAACCTCAGCAACCGTATGCAAATTCAAACTCTAGAGGAAAATGAGGAAGACGAACTAAGCAGCTAAAGTCCTGGAAACGCACAACACAGAGCAGCGTGAGTTGAGGCAACCTTTCGCGACTAATTTCTGGTCTCGGGTCTCTACAAACCCAATGAGAAAGAAAAGGAACCGAGGGGCTTGGGTTAGAAAGTGGCCCACTCTCACCGATTTAAAAGTATGCGGGTGGGACATAGAGGCTACACAGGCCTATAGATTCATCGTATTCTGGAGAATTCTTCCCTGACAGCCTTTTCGTGCGAGTAACGAAAGATGATACAGGCAGCAGCATAAAGTCTGCCGGGGTCCTTTCATTCCTAACTAAACAGATAAAAGGCGGAGAAGATGAACGTTGGTTCGTATTTCGCTCTATCATTGTTACTGTTACATTCACACACTTTCTCACGGGGCTTAGCTCATCAGTTTTTCCATTCCCCACAGAGAAAGAATTATACAATATTAGTGACACTGATTCCTATAGGTATCTTAAAGGTGAGGCGAAGCAGACAAATCGAACTGAACTCTATTTGGACTCGCACCGGCATTCCGCTTGCCTCCCATTCGTAGTTACTTAGCACTGCAACAAAGGGATACTGAGATACAAATTTCCGGGGCTTGTGGCAAATGTAAGAAAGGAAAGCCGAAAACAGAATTCAGTTAAAAGCCAATCAATTTTCGGCGTTGCCTTCGGACACCGACCTTAATGCAAAAACATAAACACAAATAAACTAAAGAAAACATTAAATAAAAAGTACGCATATTAAAGCAACAAGTATAGAAATAACAATAACAAACAAAAATAAATTTCGTAGTTCAAAACTAAGTACACAAAATATTGCATAATTTCGAGATTTGTGACATTTGCATATAAGATAACGTAATTCATCAAAGGAAATAACAATTCACGACAGCTGAAATTGACACTTTTGTATGACGATTAGGGATTAGAGGCTAGAATCGGAAGCAGGGGAGCTGAGATGATTGATATAGATGCGTTCTAGGTCTCGGCGAGCGATGGCTTTGATGCAGTGGTCGATGCGTTTCATGTACGCCAGGTCTTGCTCGTCAAACTGTCCAAACTCCGGGTCGGATTTCGGGATTGACGTCGAGGAATCATCCGAGTGAGGGTTGTCTTGCAGGGGCCATAAGTAGTATTTAGCTTCGGCCACTTGAGCTAATTTAGCGGCCAAGGACGTGTCCATCGTACTGGCAATTTGGGCATACTCTTTCTGGAGCATCGTCCACAATAACAGCGTTTGTTGCATGCCCTTCGCTGAGGAAAATACGTAGGCGATGTCTCGGTATTTCTCGGCCCATTCGATACATTTCAATTCCAGGGTCAGACGAACCAAATGCATGGGGTCCAGGTAGTTTTTCTAAAGCGAGCGAAAGGAAAGAAAACTGTAAAAACGTTACTAGTTGTAACTTGTAAGCATCTGTTCTCTTTCATAGGACACCCTCAAAACGATCATTTTGAGTGGGGGGATGTCGAAACGTTCGTTTCTTGAGATTCGAAAGCAGTTTGGAGCCGGCGAGGGGAGTTTTACAGATAAAAATACGTTCACTTACGGCTGCGAGGTTTCGCAGTTGCTTGATTTCGTGGGCTAGTAAAGGGTCCCGGGCTGCACAGGTTAATATCATGTGTCTTTCCAGCATATGGGGGCTCAAGCAAGAAAACATATGACATTGAGAACACTGGCTCCTAGAATGTAAAACCCCAAATAATGAGATAGAACTAAAAACATAGCCTTAGCAAAGATTGCAACAAAAAAGGGGATATAAACTTACGCTAAACGATGACTAGATTTTGTAGAGGAGTTGCGTCTTTGACTATCGTTAATCCTAGTGGTCATTTTTGGGGCCATTGAAGAGCTCCACTGTTTACCTCTCTGCATTGTCTTTTAAAAAATCCTTTTTTCTTCTTAAAAGTAACGGAGAGCTATTGTTACACAGCCAACTAAATGTAACAATAATTTAGATATTTAAGAAGCTATACCACACGTTATATGTATAAAACCACAAACACGTTAAGCTAGCATGACCCTTTCTAGAAGCAGCAAGCCTCATAAAAGCGGTTTCAGCCATGTTGTAGGAGGTGTCTTAAAAGTAGCAAAACGCATAAACCAGCGGCGGTGCACGTGATCAGTTTTTTCTCCTCGGGCTTAACTTTGCTTACACCCTAGGGTGCTTAGAACCAAAAGAATATCTAAATATTCTGTGTTCAGAAGTTGACATTGATTTTTGACAACCGGCTTAGCAATAAAACGGAAAAGACATAAATATAGCTAAAGAAAACTTGCAGTGCAAATGAATGTTATTTTAACAGCTCCTTCCTTTGTTGTTTAGTAACAATTTTTTATGGCATTCGGTAAGCCCCAAAACTATTTGATATACAACAGAAAACGGACTTGACTGATAGCCTAAAAGACGACCCGTAAAAATCTATCAAACGCTATCAAGTTGTATCAAACCTTCTTTCAAACGCTATCAAGTTGTATCAAAACTTCTATCAACTGCTATCAACTTGTATCAAAACTTCTATCAACTGCTATCAACTTGTATCAAACTCCACCTAGTGTATCAACTTCGAACAAGTTGTATCAAACTTTCTCTTCTGTGTTTTCAAGTGCTATCAACTCACCGATTTTGTACAAGTTTGTCTCGCCTGGCCCGGGCCAGGCTCGCTTCAAGGGACGGCCATTTTGTTGTTAGCTGTGACAACAGCTTATATCGTCCAGACTTTAGCCTTGTTTTTGAATGACGATTGTTTTTCGTATTCTTAATAAGACTAATAGTGTCCTGTTTCTTAATAAGACTAGTAGTAATAGTTACCTGTCCAATAATAGTGAAGACAAAGAAGATTTTTACTAAGTCTTATAGTGAAAAAAAAACAACACTTCTAAGAAAGTGTTGTTTAAATTAATTGGTAAGTTTTTAGAAGAGGACAGTTTGATATTACTATTATTTTTATAATACTCTTTCCGGTTTGGGATCCCGCGCTTTTTCAATACTTTTAACTTCATTTGAAGAAAACGATTAACATGGACGAATTCACGGATTTTTTCGAAAGTTTGCGAACTAAGATACCTTACTGGCGTGAATCCTACCCAACGGATGATGCTACGTTGGTTGAGCGCACTGTTTCTGATATCGAGTCTTATTATCGCGCAATTAGTGGGTTACTACTGCGAAAGGTTAGTGCGTTTATGATTTAAACAAATTAATCTATTTTCTGGCGACTGCCATTCAGGAAGCATTTACTCCTCCTGTCGTTGCGACACTTGAAAGTTTACTTGATGGTGTTAGTGCCGCACTGGAAATCTGGAAGTCGTTACCAGTAGCCACCAGCTCGTGTTGCGCTTTGTATTTTGCTCCGAATAAGCAACGTACACTTCACGATGGCGGTAATGGGAGACCCAGGTACTTGATTTTACAAGAACAAGTTCAAGAACTCTGCTCTTTCGGTAAGCTAGGATATTTAAAAGTAAATGCAATAGCCCCGTCATTTCGATATAGGTTTTAACTGTAAACAGATTGCGGGGATGCTAGGAGTCTCGCGTAATACTATGTCTCGTCGCTTTGCCGAATGGGGGTTACAAAGGAAATTTAGGTAATTGTGTTGTTTTAAATGACTTGCTCGTTTTTGTACTTTTAGTACGTCCATTACCTAGGTTTTCGAATGTTTCCGACGCTGAATTGATCAACGTAATTCGAGAAATTCATCTTGACCATCGACATTTAGGATGTACCGTGCTTTATGGGCTTCTACGTGCAAGAGGTTTGCACATACAACGAGACAGAGTCCATTCAGCCCTTCGCCAATGTGATCCGCTTAATGTAACGTTTCTAACTTCTTTTTTATTCGTGTTAGTTGTATTTTATTGCCTCTCAGGTTCGAAGGAGATGGGGTGCGCTGGTGACCCGAAAAAAATATTCGGTGAAGGGTGCCAATTCTCTCTGGCATATAGATGGCCATCATTCTTTGATTCGCTGGGGCATCGTAATCCATGGTGGCATAGATGGCTTTTCTCGGCTCGTTGTGTTCCTTTCTGCGAGCGGAAACAACCGTGCCGCTACTGTGTTGAAGCGTTTTGAAGAAGCTGCCGAGAGCTACGGTTATCCTTCACGAGTGAGAAGTGACAAAGGGCTAGAAAATGTCTTAGTTTGTCGACGAATGGTCGAAGTACGCGGTGTTGGTCGGCGAAGTTTTATTACGGGACGCAGCGTTCACAATCAGAGGATTGAACGTCTTTGGCGCGATGTGTACCGTTGCTTCGTTATCACGTACTATTCCCTATTTTACCATTTCGAACATTCGCAGATACTCGACCCATCGAACCCGTATCACATTTTTGCTCTACGCTACGTCTTCTTGCCAAGAATTAACGCGGGACTTAAAAGATTTCGACAAGGATGGAACTTCCATAAACTTCGCACGGAACGTAATTGGAGCCCTAATATGATATGGGTAAATAACATGATTAGCCTTGCCGAAGAGCCTGACGAGGTTGACGACAGTTATGGAGTCGATGATGACGGTCCAGCTGACCCAGAATTGGACAATTACAATGAAGCCTCCGAGGATGAAGCAATTAACGAAACTGCGGATTACCCGTGTCCCATGAGTGGCGAGAATTACCGTCTACTTTGCGAACATATTAATCCTCTGAAAATCTCTACAAATCATGCGCAAGATGTTTTCGAGGAAGTTTTGAATTATTTGGAAACCTTGCGTGAGAATAACGATTTCGTCATGTTGCCGCGAGTGTAAGTTTCCCCGCAACTGTTAGCTTCTTGGCGCTGGACGGGTAAACACGTTTTTGCTCCAAGTTTTAATACCAAAATATCTCGTGATGGATTCGTCATCGAAGGTTTTAAAACAAGTATTGTGGGATTTGGGAAAGGAACATTTATTGGAAACCTTTAAATTAAATATGGTAATTACATTTTCAATGACTTTGTGGACACCACATGTTATTGACAATCAACCGCATGCTATATTGTTTATATATTTTTAACAGATGCATATAGTAATAACTTTCTGATGCATAGACGAAGGCGTGTCAAAATAATCTGTTCTCTTGTCTTTTTGGACAGATAACCGACGAAAACGCCAAATTCATTAGCGAGGCTCAACTAAACGCTCTTGGTTTGACAGAGATTGGTTTGCAGCTTAACTTTAAGTCTTTCTTCCGGAAACATGAAGAAGGTACCTATGGCTTACCTGGACAAAGCCAGTGTACCAACGCTGTTTCGCAGTATAATTCTCCTTCCATAGGTTTGTTATTTTCAACTTAATTTGTTTTATACATACCACTATCGTCTTTTAGTATAGGACAGTCTCATGAAAATGCGTTCCGGCGATTATCGCAAGCTGAATGTGCCACAAATAATTTGTCTCAAGTCGAGAAGGAGTGTCGTGATGCATTCAAACCATACAGCAAGCCTACAAATTTCAAAAACAAACGTCACAAAATTGATGAATCTTATTTTGACTCACCATCATCGGTAGCTAAGCTAGAGTCAAGCCGTGGTAAACGGAGCATGCCGCGTCATTTGGAAGATGACCGTATTGTTGGGTTTTTGAAATGGAATTCGCAAACAACAGCGGCCAGAAACGTCATTGTTGAAACGTCCATGCAACTGGGTGCCCACGATTCAGCAACCGTAGTGATGGAACGTATAATTTCCTTCTTGAGCCGTCGGCCAAAGGTTTATAAATATATGTATGTATATTGTATATTTATTTATTCTTTTTCCCCTAGTTTGCCTTCGTGTCACATCATGATATCCAACTAGTCCGTGTAAAAGGGCGAGAGGTTCACGAGGTAGATGTCGAAAAGATAGATGGGGCAACTATTTGTAGGTTTTATCCAAAAGAAAAGTCTGCCGTTTATTTTCGAGCTCGGGTAACCCGTTTCATAACAACAATAAAAATCGTAAACCTACTATCGTTTTACAGGAATGGGAATTGGTTAAAGGAGAGAATCCAAAGCGAGCTCCCCAATCAGATTCCGACTCCGATTTTGAAATTACTGCCAGACCCTTGACGGTACACAGTCCTCGCTTCTTCAAACCTTTTACTTAATTCTGCCTTTTTTCATACCAAAACTTACCAGAAAAAGACAGTTGATCTTTCTTCTTCGGACACGGATTCCAATGCACGTACCCAGGATGTACCCCAGTATTCTGCGCTTTCTCCAAGTAAACCATCAGTCAAAGAGTCCGAAATCGCTGATGATGGTAAAAAAAGTGAAACCCTCCCCGATTTTGTTAATTTTATGGACTCCATTGGCGGGTACTGCACTAATATTTTTTCTAAACAAAAATACTTACACAGTTACAAGTAGGATTGTTTCAAACGGAACTGGGTCGCGTGAGCTTAACCTTCCCGTCTTTGTCCCTGTAATGGATACAACGTCCGTTGGCGACAAGTACGTGAAGTATTTCCCACCTTCTTTAAGAGGCAACTAATTTTGTTCTTTCCAGAGCTAGTAATCGGTCCCTCATAATAGATGTGTTAAATACGCTCAAGTCAAGTATGCTGCCTGGCGTTGTCCAAATTTATTCAACAAGAAGCAATGCGTTTTCGAAGTTCTGCGAAAAGTCACAATTAGATAGCAAATTGGTGATGAAACACCTCAGCGTGACCCTGGCAGGGGAATCTGGAATTGACGCTGGAGCGTTGACTAGGGAGTTCTGTCGTCTTGCGCTTATTCAAGCTTTCCAGGAGCTGTGTGAGCCCGCCCCGTTTGGATATATTTTTTCATCCAGTGCACTGGCATTGGAAGAGGAGAAGTTCGTTCATTTTGCCAAACTTATCGTTGTCGCACTTTTGAATGGCCATCCAGGTCCCAAAAGCTTCGCTCCGGCAGTCGCTAATTGGCTTTTGCAATGCCGTAAAGCTGACGCAGAACCGTCCATTTGCGATATTCCCGGAGAAGAACTGAGAAGCACTTTGACGAATGTAATAATAAAAAAACATGTTGCGGTTATAAAATCAATATTTGCAGGTACGTGACGCTGGCTCGAAAGAGGAATTTTTAGCATTGCTTTCCCACACTGATTTGCTATCAAAACTTGGCTGCAGACGTTTGCCATCGTTTAACGAAAAGGATTCCTTTATTAAAGCGGCTTGCAAATTCTTTGTTATTCACAGCGTGAAAGCGCCGATGGACCAGTTTTTACAAGGTAAGCTGTTAATTACAGTGCTAAGTAAAGTGGACCAATAAACGATCCGTAACTTTTCATAGGTTTGGGAGAATTAAATTTCTTGGATTCGGCCAGACAATTGCCAGATCATTTCTGGCCGTTATTTGTTGCTAAATCAGTTGACGATATAGTTGCCAAGGAACTAGTAGAATTGTTCCAAATTGAGTTTGCGGATATCGGTAATACGAAACGCCCAAAAGAAGAGGCTGTTATAGAACACCTTTTTAACACGTGGCAAGAGATTGAAGGTGAATATAGAGCTATAGTTACACTTTTATAAAAAATTTTGACCTATTAATGTTTTCCGACTTTAGAGTGTCCGCTTCAATGTCAGATCTATTTGCCCGGCTTGACCGCTGCCGAAGATACCCAAACAAGTGAAACAGTAGCCTTAAGTCTGGGTTGCTTTCTCACATTTGCAACTGGTTCACAAGGGTTAAGCGCTGTGGGGTATGGGAGTTTTACCCCTACCATCCAATTTTACCACCCCGCGCCTGAAGAGGACAATGCTAAGTTTTATATCACTGCCCATGTATGTGCAAATACCGTCATCATTCCTGTTACCAAAAACTATCAGAGTTATGATGAATTTAAAACAATGTTCATCACTTCAATAGCGTCCTCACCAGAATTTGGCAGGATTTAAGAATATTCAATTTGATCATGCTATAGGCTATGCTATAGGTTAAGTTATTAAATTAACCTAACCCAACTTTAACCCATCCAGGTAAAAAAATAGCACACCGGTGTTTGCTGATTTCAATCTGAAGAGCAGCAG
The DNA here is from genome assembly GCA_023053545.1 of Lepidurus packardi. Classification (NCBI taxonomy): domain Eukaryota; kingdom Metazoa; phylum Arthropoda; class Branchiopoda; order Notostraca; family Triopsidae; genus Lepidurus; species Lepidurus packardi. Next base: position 10,128,050 of record JAKZAN010000001.1, read on the forward strand.
ATAATAGTATTATTCAAGTGCCTTAAATTGTTTTTATACCAAATTGGTCCATTATGATTATTGTTATCTGATTAGCATTTACTGTACTCAAGTGCCATTTATTCCAAATTGATGCGTTTTTATCGTTATCAGCAGTCCATTTGTGATCTCGTCTGTTTTGTGGCGACCCTCGTCTGATTTGAATATTACTGCATACTCAAGTGCCTTCAATAATTATACCAAATTAATTACAATTTTTTAATCGTTGCTGGCTTATTACTACCGCGCTCTCATAAGTGCCTTCAATAATTATACTAAATTTGATCCTTCTATGCTGTTTGACTTCAATCTGTTATGATGGTGTCTGATTTCAATCTGAAGAGCAGATAATAGTATTATTCAAGTGCCTTAAATTGCTGTTATACCAAATTGATAAATTGGACGGTATTTGGTCCATTTTATGGTCCTTGATTATTAAGAAAAGAAACGGACGCATCTAACTTATCGATCGATCTTTAATTTATGTTTTATGTTTCATGCAGCATAGGTACCGGAACACTATAAAACAAGAATTAACTTTAATGAATATATGCTAATTATCTAAATATATAAAATAAATGTTCAAAATAAATACAGATAAAAAAGATGAGCTATTAACAAATCCTGTGACCGTGCCGTTTATGGATTCATTTTAGCGTATCCGCGTCTAAGGTAAATATTTTGTGCTTGTGTTAATTATTAGCTATATATGATCCTGCTGTTCTAATAAATCAATATCATCAAGTAATTACACTACCAAATCAGGCTATAGAAATTAATCAAGCAAACGCATCACTTCGAAGAAAAGTACTACAGAATTCCAATAATAAGTTTCGAACAGATTCGATTAATAACGTACACTCCGTGTTATTTTTCACTGTATTGGTTTTTGCATGGGATTCAATTACAAAGATGTAATAATTTGACCACACTTTTGAATAATAAAAGGTTACGAGGGAGGGCAATAAAATTCTGCAGCAACAAAGATGAAAAAGGTGAATGAAAAATATCGAAACGAAATTGCAATGAAACAGGAATTATTACTTTTAAAAAAACCGAATAATCTCAAGTACAGTATTTAAATACTCCATGTGAGGTTATATACCTTTATTAGTCGGATAGTCGTTGGAAGTAATTTAAATTATTCCGCGTGTTTGTGTGTTATATATTTATCTTTTCGTAGCAGTAAATTAACTGTGCGCCTATGTTCCAAATTAAATATAATTATAACGCTCAATTAGAAAGAGATTTATTACTATAATACCCTTACCACTTTTTAACCATTATTATACAGACCCTTTTGAAACAATAAATCAAACAAATGAAGTACTACGGAATGCAATTTATACATGCTATGTTTCAATGTATTTATTTTTGCACGATATAACAATCTGAAAAATACGTTTGAATAAAAGCGCTAAATATGGTACACGTTATTATTTTGCGAGGAAAGGAACACGTATAATCTGCAACCATAATAATGCTCATATTATATCACTAACAGGTATAACCAACTTTAAAAAACATTGCACTATAATGAAAAAACCTGTATTCAAATAAATAAGAGATTGTAGACCAGAAATAAGGATATAAGTATAATATCACAATAAACTGATGAAACTATATAAATTAACAGCAGACTATACCAATAATGAATAAACCTACTCCCATTAGAACTTATTAATTAACTCCTCAAACAAGTATAACGCTTATGAGTGCAATCTAAATACTTTATATGTATTCGCCACAACAATATTATTATTACAGGCTTATTATTGTTACTATAGTGTGTAAAAAAAAACATTTCGCATAATATTATATCATGACATAAACAATCGGCATTCAAACAAATCATAACAAGAGGGGTTTGTTAAATGAACGTTAGAATATAGCAGAGTTTTGTTGAGGCTTTGAGCCTGTTTACTGTGGGCAATACGCAATAATAATAATAATAATAAATCATAAATAAATAACAATAACAAATAGGCGTGGTTTGGAAGCGAGCCTGGCCCGGGCCAGGCGATAAAATCAGTGAGTTGATAGCACTTGAAAACACAGTCGTTTCGCATTTCGCGTTTGGTTTGTATGTCTGTACGCGTTTTCAGAGAAAGTTTGATACAACTTGTTCGAAGTTGATACACTAGGTGGAGTTTGATACAAGTTGATAGCAGTTGATAGAAGTTTTGATACAAGTTGATAGCAGTTGATAGAAGTTTTGATACAACTTGATAGCGTTTGAAAGAAGGTTTGATACAACTTGATAGCGTTTGATAGATTTTTACGGGTCGTCTTTTAGGCTATCAGTCAAGTCCGTTTTCTGTTGTATATCAAATAGTTTTGGGGCTTACCGAATGCCATAATTTTTAACTAAGAACACCACTGCTCATATTATGCTCAATAAATGATCACCCTAACAAGCAAAAGTCTACGTCAGAGTTAAATAAAAAAAAAAGGAAAGGACGAGAAGGTCGCAACTTTTCTTGGGAACTTAAGCGGTGCTGCTGATTTTTTTCTTCGTTTCAATTCTTCTTGTATGACAAGTATGACTGGAAAACTTCATTATGGCGTAAATAATATTACTTTGACCCACTGAATTTCCGGAGCTCTAAAATAGGAAATGCACTTCTATTGTGACGGCCATATCAAGAGTTTGGAAGCGTGTGAACAGAAATGGTTTTGTATGCTTTATAAATGTATGCCCGGAGAGAAAGGAAATGTTATATTTGCTTTGACAAATGGTTTTGGATAACAAAAAAAAAAAGGTTTCTATGTTGTGTTCAAATAAAAAGACCAGATTCGTTTGGAGTGCTTTATATAATAAACAAAGGCATCAACCATATTTAACATGTCAGGCATCAAACATATTTAACTTTCAGTAAGCAAAAGGATGATTAAGTTTACTTTAGATCGCAAGAATTACAATGATAAATGAAGGGCGTTATCTAAAATTAGATCCTTTAGGAGATGCCCTTTGACGGATTCATGGGCTTTTAATTGCCCTTTATACGATGCCTTGGACGCCCAGTCCCATAATAGCTTTGTGCATGCGGTATTGTACGCACAGTAGCTGAATTATGGCAGATCCATGCAAGGCAATTGCGCGTTCCATTAGGAACATTGATAAGCCTTGTTTTTCGGCTTCCGGGCATAAAACGGTGGGTGGAAATTGTAAAGGATCGCCTGCTAAGAGAACTCGAGGAGCTCTCAGCAAAGCTAGCCAACACGCAGCTTCCGTTGCCTAATTAAACGATTTGTTAAATCATTTGTGAATGTCAAGTTAAAAAAAAAAAACAATAGTGAGGATAAATAAGATCGCTGAAGAAGGCGCCAAGAGAGCGATGGCAGGAGGTTCCGAGCATAAGAGCTCGAGAGGTCATGCCATGCCATCGGATACTAACCACCGGTCACCTCGGAGCGGCCGGCCATCATATAAGTAGGTTTAAATTTACTTGTATTATTATTATTTAGGTTACATTAATTTGTTTTAATAGACTACTTTTACAAGAGGTTGAGTAGATTGTGTGACAGCTTGAAGAACTTATCTTTTACCCTTGCTTTTACCTATCCTTATTCCAGTTTATATCCACCAGACATAATCTCTAGAGAATAACACGCTGTATACTAGTATACTAGTGGTTCTCAAACTTTTTCGGTCGCGGTACACTAATAGTGTATCCTCAATTTGCCACGGGGCAAATGGAAAACATTGGCATATCTAATTGCTGCAGTGCGCAGATTATATGAATCTTTCGCGGCGCCCCTGCAAGCCCACCGCGGCGCACAATTTGAGAACCGCTCCTGTATGACATCCGGTAAGCCCCAAAACTTTTGATACAGAAAAGCAAACGGACTTGCATTATTTCTGACACGTATGTACATAACAGATAGTAAATTAAGTTTGTTCTCTTCGGTGGTACATCATAAATAATTCTTTACTATCTTTAATGCTGAAAACGACCGTTCTGCCGAACAGTTTGACCCCGGTGTACATAACAGCATCCGGAGCGCTATTCCCACGTTTGGATAAATAACCACAAAGCCTTTTTCCAGAAACCCAATAGAGTGGGCTCCTTTTTTTCTAGCTTTCTCCAAATGAAGTCCAAATGAAGGTGATGAAGATGCCCAATCCTTCTCCGTGAGGTCAACATCTCCTTGCGAACCTGAATTCAGTTTTAGCAATCGATTCAGCTTTCCAATTCGTGAGGTTGTTTCAAGTTTGAAGAAAATTATCTAATTTCAATTAAACCCCATGTAGACACCTTTATTCTAATTACCTCGAGCGCAAGTTGACAAATAAGCACATTTCACAAACTTCAGAAAAAATTATACGCAGGTAGACTACGTTCGTAAAATAAAAAAACACAGTTATGAAAGTTGTAAAGGTGTAACATTTAATAGACATCAGCGTCCCCTCTAGCCTATGTATTAGCGTGGTCATTTACTGTGGTAGTAGGACTCATGTACGAGAGCTCGACAAAGAAAATCGTGTACCAGAGAGCGAACAGTAAAGTCGAGTTTTTACTTATGATCCGTGATTACTTTAACTCTGTTTAACGAGTAAATTTGCTTGCCTTAGAGAATAAAACACATATTAATACAACATCAACCAATGCTTAGAAGCTGCTTATTCGTCGAAGTTGGTAAGTTAGTACTGCTCACCGTGTGTTCGCTTCCTGGCTTTTTTTTCACGATACGTAGGTCCGCGAAAACCAAAAGCTCCTAACTCCCGATTGGTTTTGACAGGAACGTCTACAAAATCTTTTTTAACTACAGTGGAACCTCTCTTAACGAGCACCTCTCATAACGAGTAATTCGCATAACGAGCAAAAACAATGTGACAAAATTCCTGCCTTAACTTTAAGAAACTGTACACAAAAACTCTTTTCGAGCGTTGTTTTGAGGTGACTGAAGGAACAAGTCTCACTCTCAGAGGGTTTTGGAAAGACCACTTTCACATCGTTGCTTGCCTCAAGATGATTGACAAGGCGTGGGAAGGGGTTACCAAGGGGACCCTCTTTTCTGCTTGGAAGAAGCTTTGGCCAGAGAGCGTTCACGAATGTGAATTTGAAACAGTACCTGTAGAGTCTACAGTCAACGAGATTGAATCTTTGGCTAATATCATGGGACTGGAGGTGGATAACAATGATATTGAAGAGCTTGTGGAAGAGCACAATCACGAGCTGACCACTGAAGAGCTTATGGAGCTGGATCGTATTTCACAGCAAGAAGTTATGAAGGAGTGTTTGTTAGTGAAGGAAGAGGAAGTAGTAGAGCAATAATCTTCTGGCGCAATAAGAGAAATGCTGAAAGCATGGGAAACTGTTTCATCGTACATTGAGAAGCATCATCCTAATAAGGAGGTGGCTATGCGTGCTACAAATTTATTCAATGATAAATGTTGCTGTGTCACATTTTCACCAAATTTTAAGGAGTCGGCAAAAACAATGTCTCTAGACAGCTTTCTAGTAAAAAAGAATTAATTATTTGTCATAAATTAATAAATAATAAGCTAGTTTCGATTTTTGAAAATGTTTTTTTCCAGGTTGTTACGATCTTTAACAATTTATAAGCATGTAATTTTATTTGAATAAACGTTAAAAAAATATTTCGCATGGAACGCATTACCGTGTTTTACGTTGATTTATATGGGAAAATCAGTTTCGCTTAACGAGTGTTTCACATAACGAGCAAGATTCTGGAACGAATTATGCTCGTTAAGAGAGGTTCCACTGTATTTTAAAAGTTCCCCTAACTTTTGCTATTGCCCGCATCCATTCCTTGGTTTTATATACTTCTTACCTGTTTTCCAAATTTGGCTATAATAAGATTATTAAGTTTTCTGTGAAGAATGTATTGTCATGCGGCTTAATACATAGCGTTGCATAGAAAAAGGACACACCCGACGGGTATTCCTGTTTACTGTTCTAAAAAATACTATAAAATAAATAAAAGCTGATACGATAAGCAAAAAGATATAATACAAAGATAATATACTAATACAACATATTAATGCAATAACCAATGCAAAGGTAACTACGCCACATCAACTGGTTATATATACACAGTATAAAGGTTTACAACCTCTATATTGTGATCATACACTTAAGCTTAGTTATCAAGTCATTCCATAATATACACAAGACATGTAGAGCAGCAGTTGGTGTTTGACCTACCAGCTTACTGGTTAGCATTCACAATATTTACACAAGAAAATCGCAACAAAATGACTTTTCTTCGCGCCACGACTTGCGGGCTCCTCTGAACGTTATGCAACGAGCGTTACCCGCCTTGTGCGGTCCCATTGGCAGGGGATGGCTCTCGAGTGCGAAGCCGACCCAAAACTTCCCCGAAGGCTCTCAGGACGGGTCTCGGCCCGTCAGGACGGCAAGCTATGGCTATCGCGCGATGGCGAGAAGAAAAAGTCGCTTTTTGTGATTGAACTTGTATATTAACCAAAGCACATAAAGACTAGCTTAAGCATTCAAAAGAAAGAAAATGGTGCCGTCCTTATTAGACCAGGGATCGATTTTCAATGCGCTCATAGGTAAAGGCGCTAGGCATCCGGCCAACTGTCCCGCAATGCTATAATCATAGGAAAATTGGAATTTTGGAGTAAAGGGTCGGAGCGTAAACCGCTACATAATTAATTACTCGGTTAATATGCATCTTCATAATCTTCATCTTCCACGCAATAAAACCTATCCACAACAGAACCACATTAATTTTTTTTTCTAAACCACTAAGTAACTTTTTACCGAGGGAAAGACGAACGTTCGCGTTCCAAATATTCACCCAACGCTTTCGGGATTTTGCCAAGTAAATCTGCGAGTCGCTCCAAAGATCGCTGCACTCCAGGCAAGTTTAGAACATCCACGACCAGCGGCGATTTGGAAACTTTCTTCATGGGCGTCAAAAACTCCGAGCTGTCGACAACGTAAGTCAACTTCCGTTCAGCAATGAAAACAAATTCTAGCAAACTATGCAAATGATCATCTTTACATACAGAAACAAAACATAACGTAATGAATCCAATTATCAATACATTAAATTTTGTTATAGCACAAAAAACGCATGATTCCTAATGCCCGCACAATTACAATAATTATTTGCTTAATAGTAAATGCCGCTTATTGTGATCACTCGCTACTAGAATTAGCCGCTTATGGAATCAAATTAAATGATCGGTTCAAAATGACAAAACGCATAGCGTTTTAACCGGTTATCGGAATCACACTTTCGGATATTAGAATCAATTTCAAAAGAATCTTCACATACACAGTAACGAAACTACAGTAGTGATTGTTACACTGACTTTGCATATTGACCAATGGCATTGCTTTTATGTCGTTTTGATCAATCCTGTCATTTCCAGCCTACTACTACGCTTATAAAGGGAAAGTCTCTCTAAACTATTCAGTACATTGCATGAGCAAGTTCAAGAACAAGTGCTGTATATTAAAACTAGATTATGTACAAATGGCGACGAACAAGAAAAGAGTTAATTTAAATGTAAAAGAGAAGTTGCGGCTCATTGAAACTTATGACAAGTTTAATTTAAAAGATTTGCCACTAAAGGAAGCGGCCGTTAAGTTAGTTATTCCTCAATCATCCCTATCAAAATATTTGAAAAATCGTTGCCAAATAAACAATAGTGGGTGTAGGGAATCTAGAAAAAGGAAACGTGTGAGAAAGAGTCAAAAAGTAGATGCTTTGTTTCTTCGGTTTAAACAAGCCGGTTCATTCAACCGCCGATTAATCGTAGCATTCTAGTGCATATTTCCGATTTCCGGTTACTAGAATATCCGGATAATAGAATCAGTATTCACGTGACAAACGTGATTGTAACAAGCGACATGTACTGTATATTAAAACTAGATTGATTCCTTGCTAAAAGTAAGTAAAGGAATTAAAAAGGACTTAACAAAATTGGAAGTTCAACTAGTCACTTAAACCAAGTATACTTTCGGTATAAAGCTGAAATAAATATATTTAAGAGAAAAATTATTACCGACAATTTGAAAACATTTTACCTGATGCTCTGGAAACCAGACGTTTCGACCAGCAATAGCGTCTTGATATCAGCGGATGCTGAGAAAAACCCTTCCAAATAGACCCAGCGTCTTTGCACATCTTTCCCACGTCGCCGCCTCTTCTTCGAAAACTTTGTAGTAAGGCGACAGTTTCATGGCCGCCAACGAGTTAATATGCTCTTTAACCTTATTGAACAGGTCGTCCCAGCCTCGGATCAGCCGACACTTGTTCTGGTAGTTAATGAGATCCAATTTATAGGCTAACCAGGCCTCCCGGACTTGTTTCAAAAACTCTTCCAGCGCCCTTTTCCCCTGTGCCACTAAAATGACGTCCCGTACCAGCAATTCATGCTTTTGGAGATCCACATCCCATACTTGACCCAAGGTCAAGTCTGACAGGACCCGATTGACTGTCAAGGCCTTCGTCAGCTGCTTCCAATGACTTTCTTTCAGGGCATCGGACTTCAGCTTCGTTATCAGCATGTTAACTTTGCCGTAGGACTGCAGTAATTTGCGCACGTACTCGAACGAGGAATACTGACTCAGGCGAGATGGCATATGCTTCATCTGAGCCAATAACGCGTCGATGGATAGACGCAGTTTGCGTGGTTGGACCGACAGCCATGGTTTCTCCTTCAGATCTTCGATTTGGGACCAAACCTTGGCGACTTCCGTCCATACTCCCTTTAGATCCTCCCAGGCCACGCCCATACGGTCTTCGGTGACAGAGGCGGGCCCTCCGGCGACGCTTTCGGCCAGTTCCAGGGCTTCTTTGGCTTTAGCTACTTTGTCGCGTTCTTCCTTAAGTCGCGTGTACTTGGTTTCGAATAACTGGAGTTGTTGAAGTGCTTCTTCGAGGCGGGTACTACCCTCCACGGGCTTGTGCCCCTCCCAATCTGACAATATTGGGAGGGGCGCAATATTGTCCACGTGCAGTCATTGGTTAGGGAACTGGAATCTTTTGCGTTCCAAAATCCGCTGTCCTTCTTTGTAAGTGTCCACTTGCTTCTCCCATGCCTTCATCTTGCGCTTCAAAGCTTGGACGTAAGTAATTAGGCCTACAGCGTCCGAAGTGCTGCCGGCTTCGATGGATTGCTGCTCCAACTCTCCACGAGCCTAAACAACATTAACAAATATGAGTACTTGGGAGTGGGGTGGATGTTACTTTGGAATTACCTTTGGAAACTTGAGTGTGGAATTGCGACATTTCATTGTCCAGTAAGGCACCGAATTTGCTCACGAGTTCCTTGTGCTAAGAATCATATTTGAGACTGACTTTGCTCTGCAGTTCGGCGTAGTCGACCACCAAACGGCCAAACTCTTTGTGCGTTTCCGAATTATCGAAAGTGGCGCGCGATTCCTTGATATCATTGAAACAACGCATCCACAAGCCGATACCTTCCTTCAAAGTGCCATACAGCTTGTCGGGTTGCAAATCCCACAAGTCTTGATAGGTCAGCCACTCATCCACGTACTGGCTCACCTATTTCCACACACACACCTCATTATAAAAATACAAAAAAATATGAAAATAAAGCAGAACCTCTTTCATTTGTCTTCAACAGCTTTGTAGGCACTGGCCAGTACTGGCTGAGCTTCCGGCATCTTTGTCAGCAAGTTCCGGTACGATTGCGACGTAGGACGGTCCAAACCCACCTTTTTGTCGAGAAATTGTGTCCAAAATTAAATTTGTCTTTCAAAATGCTAGTGAATATATCTGATAACGAGTGCTTTGGAAACGAGTTTGCGACGAAACAATCGCTTCCCAGGCGAAGAGCTGCTCCAAGATCTTGCAACGGGCTTCGGACAACGTCGGGTGCAGATACATGGTCTGATTCGTGATCCGAACTTCATGGACCAGTATTTGAATCTGCCAACAAGACGTTTTCGCTTAATATAAAGCGTTAATACAAAGTTTTCGATTTTTAATAGAACGCGGCATTCAAATAAATGTGGGGGTTTAAATTTAAAATTGTATGCTTAACATACGTAATGTCGAAATTTATGAGGTTCACCACCTTGCTTATTTGACGGGGCTTGCTGGTCGATGTTCATGGAATAGTCCATATCGTTTTCTTTGCTCTGGCCCAACAGTGCCTGCGTCCAAGCGACAACTCCTGCTTGTAGACGCGCAGCCAATCGTCGTTCGACTTCTTCGTCCAGTTTAGCCACCCAGGCATACAAATTCGAGTACTGGCGTAGACTAAGCTCGTCCACTACCTTTTGGATCTTGCTCAGGATATCAGCGAAAGTGTTGTGCGAATAGGCGCAAGTTTCCAAAGACCGCACATCGATGTCAATCTGCTCCTCAATGGCCAATAGATCGTCCACTTTTTCGTGAAAGGCAAATACGTTTTTCCGCTAAGCGCTGCACATAGGGACCCAGTTTATACGACTCCCACACCAACCCAATTCCCTAAAACTACAAACTCCCGTTACATTAGAGCTAACATGCTCGTACTTGATTAAAACTGGAACTAAATAAACTGATATTTACGTCAGCTACGATGGTTTGTAACTCTCCATGCATGCCAGCCGCCAGGAGCTTCACATTGGTCTTTTCTTCTATCTATTGGAGAATTCAAAATTGAAACCGTCAATTTAAGTGTGTACACATTTACCCCATGTTTGAGGTTAATTGCAAACGAGGGAGTTCCTATGCAGTTTCCAGGCCAAAATGCTTTGTTTAAATCAAACCAAACTTAAAATAATGAACAGAAGCAGTCAAAATTAAATGTGACGGTGGGCAAAGCAGGGCGCTTTTCTTTTTTAGTTCTGTGAGAAGTTCAATGGGCAATACTTGTAACAATACCTTCATGGCCTGCGACTCTGCAATACTGCCGTAGAGCTGCCATATTAAAATAAAGTGGATTTTTTAGGTGAAATTATTCCAGATCTCATAACTATTTTTCAAATAATACAGAAATCCAAAATCCAATGCTAAGTTACCTTCTCTGGCGTGCGTTCGTAAGTCCGGATGCACTTGATCAAAGAAATGGCAAATGGATACATTCGGTTGGCTTGATGGGCTTTGTTCACAATACAGTAGTCAAAGGCACTCTGAATCCCACATTCTTCAAATTTCGGACCTACTAATAAACACACAAGGTAATTATTTCTTCCAAAATGCAAATTCTGCTAAGTCATTTACTTCTTTGGCTAACGTAATGATTTCGGGGAGGAAATTCACTTTCAGGCGCAACACCTTACCCCGAGTGGATTTCGCGCGTTGGCTATCAATCGCATAAATGCGCCCAGAAACGCCCAAATTGCGCTGTTGCACCGAACGTGTACAACCGTCGAAGATCTCCTGGGTATTTAATTTTAAGCGGAAACTGTCGCCATCGGCTTTCAATTTCTGACCTTCCACATGATTTTCCCATCCTCTGCCTGAAAATTCAACAGATTAATAAACTTCTGTTTCTTTATGGTTAACGTGATGCTTATGAAGAACTGATTGAGTGTGAAGTACCTAAGACGTCTTCCACACGACGCGTGTACGCAGTGAGTTGCCGATCGAATTGCTTGGCCCATATGATGGATCCAGACACGGGCGGCAAATCACGGAAATGGCTCATGGCGCAGCATTTGCTCTGAGCGTACTGCACTTTGAATTTGTCGTGTAAGGCTTCAATGTCGTCCTTAACGCGCTGAATGAGCTGCGTCTGGTACTCGTGAATTGCGCCGCGGATATGTGGTCGCACGAATAGTGCATTGAAGCGCGAGAAAATGCGGAACATTTCGTGAGCATTGCGCGCAGTTCCCAATTGGTCTCGCAAACGGGCAGTTATACGCGTTTCTACGCGGTCAATTCGTTCTTCGTAGCGCCGCAAAGCTGCTTCCCATGCCTCGCTGCCATCTTTGGAAATATCCAAGCCGTCCACTTCCTTCACATTTTCATACGCCAAGTTCACTTCCTATAAATAAACAATAACACAATAAACTAAACATGCGGAGCTGACATGCGTCACACTGGTTTTAGCCTGCTCTTCGCGTTTGTTCTTCACAATATCTCTACAGAAATACAGGAATAAATAATTACTTCATAAATTAATTTCGACCACATCATTATAGATGTTTTGAAGTGTCCAACTGAACGGAAGTCAGAAAAAAATACCTTAATAAGCCTTGAACCTTCTCATATTCGTCACCCCATGTGGTGAAGACGTCAAAGCACTGGGCCAAGATATTAAATTTGTCTAAAAAAATATCTATTGTACCTAACTCTTTTATTTAAATTTCGTATAATACAAACACGTTTTAATACCTCTAACCCCGCTCCAACTCCACTTATAAACGCTTATAAACTCGACAGACTTTAGAGCTTCCAGAGCATTTTTACCGCATTGGTCAATCCCACATCCGAGTAGTTGAAGTAAAACAAGCCACCCAGGGTAAAAGCCGACAACACGTACGTCACCGCTAGAGCCAACCTAGCGAAAATTTCTTCGACCACTTTGGGCCGGGCATAATCCACTACAATAGCTTCGACACCCCTGTAAAAATTGATTCATAAGACGCGCTAATTAACAGGAAACCTTATCGTTAGAAGGCAAAAATTTACCAGTGAAAATGGATGACGAGGGACAAAGCCAGAGCATAGTCCATAATGGGGCTAGGGAAGACGAAAGCAGCCGGGATGAGTCCCACCAATGCAACGCTTAGCACACGTTCGGCTTTCCACAAGCCAGTGTGAACATGCTGAGACCTTTCCATTTGAGTAGCGGCAAATCGGACAGGCGTTGCTACGGCAGCCGCGCTAGGTAGTGCTTAACTAGGTTTCTTCAGAAGCGGGTGACTACTCCAGGGATATTGAACGTGATGGATATTGTTCATGTACAAAACAGACGTGGTGGTCTTATGGCGACTTAAGCTGGCCAAGGTAGGGTTCGTAAATTGGAGCTTCACTGCTTGTCCTAAAATAAATGAAGAAATTAAAAAACAAATACAACTGCAGGCTTCTGAAAAGTTCGACGTACCGCTAGCCCTCTGACACGTACACCTATGTAACTTCGCTGTATTATATTATTGGAGTCTTGATGAATTATTACTTGGTATTGAATTAATAAGTGATAAATTAGATACTAACCTGTAATAGTGGACCGAAAACTGAGTGCTACGAACGACGCCATGATCAGAAATGAATATAAATAAATCGCATCCGGGTTACATAAACGTATCCACGGAAACCACGCACAAGCTGGGATGTGAACCGAATTCCATCATCTTCATCCGTCTTTCAAGTCTTAGACCCACCTCTGCTTAGACCAGTCCATCCTGTTGTAAACAAACCGAAGTCAAGAAGTTGCAAAATTAAATGTTTGGCAGTTAACAAGTAATTTAATTATGGACGGATTAGTGCAAGATTTTGCAATGGCGTTAAGTGACAATACTGACACCCGTTCGGCTGGTTCGAGCCAAGTAAGTTTTCGTCAACCGCGCCCTCGTCGACAAAAAACTCGTCTACATAACCGAAGCCTTTCCACAGAGAATTTAGTTGGCAAGTTCTGTTTTTTCTGATTACCATGTCGAATTTTTGTGGCCAGAAAATTAATCCATTTTGTTGTAGTACACGACCCGTGCAGCAGCGACGAAGACAAGACGCTGCTGTCCGGTTCACAAAGCCAAGGCCACCCGGCTCACCGTCACTCTGACAGTGACGAACCTGGGCCGAGTTTCAAAGCTCCCCAAGGCTCTCTGTCGGCTCCTAACAGGGTAAAACCTTTGCTGAGTTTGTGCATTAAGACTCCCATTAATGGACCGGCCCTTTTCACGCTACCGCAGTCTGTGACTTCGGACCCGGGCTCGGCCTCCGTAAATGCACTTCAAAAGAGGTTTCTGCAAGCGAAGTTATTGGCAGAATCCGATTCCGTTAATGAAAATGTTGCCACTCTCCGTCCCCACACGCGAAAGTATCGAACTTTTCCTATTACTCAGTATTCTTAATACTTTTAAAAAGCTAAATGTATCTTTTGTGTTCACTGTTTTAAGAAAAAGACGTTTTAAGAGGATGGCTGTGGATCCTACGCCTTCTTCTCCTACCGAAGAGCTGCAAACCCAGACAAAACCAGGCAGCCGTAGTTCTCCTCCATCCAGGAGCATACACAGAAAGAAGCGTGGCTGTAAAGTAAGCCAAGCCAAATATGGAGTTGTCCAATGCGGCAAAAGGAAGCGAAGTACGCGAGAGCGTAGCTTGGAATGCGAAGCGTTGCTAAGTGATGTGGCCCAACGTAAGCAGGAAATGGAGGAAGGAATGGACTGTGATGCGGAGACTAACAGGTGAAATTCATATGAATCTGTGTTTGTCGTTTCTTAAATTCTCCGAAAAATTTGGTGATTTGCCTAGCGATGCCGGTGTAGCCAGTAGTACGAGCAGTTTGAGTGGTTCGGAAAGCGACGCTGGCTTCTATACTAATGATGAAGGACGAGAAGCAGACGACGAACAAAGCGATTGGTTCCAGGAACCTGGCCCGACATTGGGTTTACCTGGAATGAATTTCTGGTGGGAAGACGGTGGCCATAAGAGCGAAGACCAGGATGACGAATTCTCCACCGACGGTTTCAGACAACGGATGCAACATTTACGAGAACGCATGGTAAACTTGTCCAAATTGACTCACGAAGTTCCATAAATGAATGTTTTTTTTGTTATTTTACTTTTAATTAAAAAGCCTGGAAGGGAAATTAGGGCGGGGCATAGAAAACTCGGGGAGCAACGTGGACCAGGTTTCAGTATTCGTACCTCAGCTAATGAGAAACTATCCCGTTTTTTGCAAGATCCAGGCCAGTCTGAATTACGGTAAAAATTTAGGTTCATGAAAGCTTTATCGTATAATTAATAAGAGAACATTTTATGGTTTGAAAGTTTACATCCCATGCAGAAGAGTGAACGAGACCAATTGGGTCATTTGGCCACCCTGTACTCGCTAACCATGAAAAGTGAAGGCTCGCAAGGCCTCCAATGTCCTGTCTTGACTAAAACTAGGTAAATTGTTTGTACAAAAATATTATATTACATTCTAATTACAAATAATGTACTTCGTCATTTACATTCAATTATAATTTATATTTAAGTTACTTTTTTTCGGGTTATAGTAAATTAATTTGGTCATTTTGGGAATATTAGTCTAAGATCTCTAAATGTTTCCCTGTGAATAACTTCTAAATTCAGAACTTAAAACTACATAAAATCAAATAAAATTCGAAAGTATTCAAAGGAACCTATAAATTATAAGATACATGTAATGTAACGATTTTTTAAAATTAATTTTGGTATTTTAACTAGTATGTTAATTTAAGATTTAGAGTCCCGCTTCATAGTAACATTATGTATTTTGGGATTTAATCTTTCTGGGTTGTATTTAATCTTAACTACAATATCTTGTAGTAACACCATGCAAGCGGTTCCTTTAGAGCCCCGCATGGGAGGTTTGGGATGTGTTGCGTCCTTGAGCGACTTCAAGAGACGCAAAAGAACTCCGCCCTTGCCGCCTCATACGGACAGTTCCAGTCAAATCGAGGCAGGCTGTAACACGACCACAGAAAACGGGTTACTTACGACGTAAAACCACGGCGAAAGCTTTCCAGTAGAGAGAGAGGAACAGAAGAACGAGAGAAAGAATCTTCAATTCCTTGATGTTTTTAATTGTGATACATCTTGACCAGACAACTTGCAATGGTTTTCATGTAACGCTCCCATACATAACGGACTTGAGTGTCACTATTTAAAAACAGAAATAAAAGTAAAAATAACTGTTTCTTTGTAAATTACTGGTTAAGCAGTTGACTCGCGTTCTGACTATATTGGTCCAGAAACAAGCGTAGATCACGGGGAGTCCATCTGGCTTGGCGAAACGGTTCAATACAACGTTCCACTAAATCCGTGAACAGAGATTTGAGTTCCCGAGAGCGATTTAGGCTACAAGCAAGTTGGACTAGGCTGCGTGAATGTGATCTGAAGGAATTTTCTAGCTCAGAATAGACTTTTTCGCTTAACTGACCTTTTAAACCCAAGCAAACCAGGCTAGAGTGATAATAATTTGCAACGACTTTAAGAGAATGATATTTTTTGTTGGTTTTACTGTTTATGCTCCTTTTCTTTATCAAGAAGAATGCGAACGTCACGTAGATCAGTTAAGAATTCTCTATCGACATCCAGATTGGTTTCTGTAGCTGTGGCTTCTTCATTCGCCTCTATTTTACGTTCTTTGTTCTTAGTCACATCCAAACCAGTCCAGTTGTCCATTATTACTTCAGAGCAGTGATAGAAATCTGAGAAGGTGAGATACTGTAGCTTCCTCTTGTTGGTTTCAAAGCGATTGCAGGCCAGAAATACAACAGCTGCGTATTTTCTATTGAAATCCAAATAGAAGTTTAGTATTGTATTATTTTTATAAGATAAAACAAATTAACTTCGCAAGTTCCTTAGGAAGTAAGAAGCAGGTCTGAATATTATGCACCACGTTTCCAGGCATTTCTTCTACTACTTTATGCAATCTTTTCACGTTATCGAATTGACGCCTAAAAAATGGTTCCTTAATTTTAAAATAATAATTCCGAGAGCTTAAAAAGGGTAATACCGGCAAGATTTAAAAGACTTATCAGTTTTCAGACCTACTTCATCCAAGTCTTTACGATTTCTTGACGAAAGTTTTTTGCCAAGTATTTCTCTAACAACGCTATCATCCAATGCATAGAACCTACACAAAATGAATCAGCTCCGATATTAGGAACTCCGATATTGGCAATTTTCATACTTTTCTATGATCATTCTTTGAGTATCAGGGTCCATTTGAAAAGACCACTCTTCAGCTAGTTTAGCGGGGGTGTACAAGAGCTTTTCCAGAAGGAAAAATGTACGGAAGTGGTCCAATATGTCGGACATTAGTATTTCAGGAGTGGTTCCATATTGCTGCAGGACCCCCCGCTTTTGTAGTATGTCCGAAGCTTCCACAGCTAACAGCTTGATTTCAAGTTTTTGAAGTATTAGAATTTTGGAAAATCGCTAACCTGAATATCCATCTACCCATAATTGAAAGACTTCTGCATCGATAATGGTCGAACTTTCTACAAATATATCTACTTCCGTAAACATATCGGACGTTATTCAAAACTGTCAACTTACACGGGACTAAAATAATATGTTTTAGTTTAACTAATTATTTAGAATTAATCCAATCACCTACGGTTTATATGAGAAAGGGGCGCGTGTGACAAGTTCGGTGGAGATTAAGTGGACAAAAGCGTTGGCTATCCCGACCTGACCGTTTCCTTGTTTACATCTGAAATCAGACAACCGTTTAAAGGCGGTGCCTAGCGATCCGCAGCAAACCATACTAGAGCCTTACTTTGGTCCAGGTGACATGACGGTATTGGTATCACCTTGGCGCTGGTGTTCCTTCTAAAGTGCAAGAAGAAAAAATAATGGCCAAAAAATGCGGAACGGGCCCTTCAGGCGAGCCGACCCGGTAAAGACCGTCGAATGTGACACTGTTCCCTCCAAAGTGTTCCTCAGTGAGCTGCTCATTTGCATTTTGGAAGTGTTACCTCCACGTAGGCTCATGGGGCTGCTGTTTCCCTCCAAAGTGCAACGAAAAAGAGCTTCTCAGAAAATACCTGAACCTAACCTAACGGAAATTAAGAAAGAAACAATTCTTGGGAACAGAAGGGAAAAGGGACTAGTTTTATTACCAGAGGATGGACGCTCGATGAAGACCTCAATGCTACCATGGAGTTTGGTGGCATATGGGCAAACGTTTATCAATGAGTTGAATTGGTTTATCGATGAAAACTGATAGATATTATACTATGTTATTTGTTCATTTTTTTCGTACTGAAACTGTTGATCGTTTACTCTTCAGTCCATAAAATGTATGTGTAGTTTTAAATGTACAGAAATAAAGAAGTAACTAATGAACTTATGTATGACTATGCAAGACAAAAATAGTATTAGACGTCCTTGCTGAAAAGCATGGCAAATGACCGACTAGTAAAAGGAAATCCAAAGGTTTTGTGTGAAAACACCCAAGAGAGCTATGAACAACTGCATAGAACGAAAAGGGTCTTCGACGAAATTGGCTCCTCTTCTTTTCGGAACAACTCGGATATGTCTTTACTCTATGACCTTAAGACTCCCTTGGGATATGGTGGAAGGCAAAGTTTCAAGTCGCAAAAATGGCAAGGGAACTGAGTGAAGAGGAAAGGTCTACAGCATGTGCGGCGTGGCAAAGGAAGCGTGCGGTCTAAAGCCGGTTCCATGAGCTCAGCATGGTATTGTAAGAATGTTATGCCCCCTATTTTTGAATACTCCTTCTAAGTTTTCCTGCTCCCAGTACGTGTCGCCCAATTTAGGAACGACCCCGTTAGTCCGCTTATGATCCAAGCAGGGTTGCCAGATGTTTTTTTCCAAACTCAAAAATGGGGAAAATTTTTGTTTTGAAAGGCTTTGGTCTCGGGTCCATTTGTAGCGCTAACATTGGTTTCAAAGCAAGGTTCGAACATTTCAGTGCTTAACCTATCTACTACTAAACCACCTGGTCATTTTTATAAACGCTTTGCGGCTGGAATTCGAGCATAAGCTTTCGGGCAGTAATTCGCAGATATACGAAATTGCAATCTCTTAGAAATTGAAGGCATTGCAGGATTGGTTTAAAGAACAATACTGACTACAGTATATCCTGGTCAAAGAGAGGCGTTTCTAAACAATGTATTTCGCTGTGAACGTTCCGTTAAAATTATTTAAGTGTTATGTAAGAGAACCTTTGAAAATGGATTGAGTCACCATTCTGAAATCTGCGTAGATTTGGTTTGTAGCAAATTGGACCCACATTTTATCAGCAAGACACTTTTTGGTAGCTGACCAGTGCCAGCAAACCTGAACTATTAGTAGTATTACTAGCAGTGCCGGATTTAGCGACCCAGGGCCCCCTAGGCAGTAAACTGAGTCGGGGACCCCATTTTGACACGTAGCAAAAAAATTGACTTTACCTTTATTTTTTATTTATTCAACGCACTTTGACTTTAGAAAGTAGGCAAGCAGACTTAAAAATGAAATAAGCAAGTACCAACTGTACTTTTTCACATTATAATTTGTATATTTACATATAATTACAAGATTACATTGCCGCGCGACGAACTTTCTTCTCTGCAAAGGGACGGATGACTTCACTATAGTCCACAGACGACATTATTTCTGACTCTATGTACAGCACAGATAGTGAATTAAGTCTGTTCTCTTCTGTGGTAGATCTTAAATAATTCTTTACTCTCTTTAATGCTGAAAACGACCGTTCTGTCGAACAATTTGACCCCGGTGTACATAACAGCATCCGAAGCGCTATTCCCACGTTTGGGTAAATATCGAAAAAGCCTTTTTCCATAATGTACTTGTATACGTCCAGTGACGATAACTCTTTCCCCCATTTAGCCTCAGCCGACAACAAATGAGCTCGCAGGTGTAGACACTCGTTTTCCAAAGTACCATCCAAATCCCCTGGATAGAAAGCTTGCAGGTTCAGTGCTCCATTACGGATGTCTTGAGATTCCAAATTACGAAGCTTCGTGAGAAAGTCAAACTTTTGACTTAAATTCTGGTAAGCAGAGCCACGTCTCTGTAGTTCTGCAATCAACCTGTCAATAATGACGTTGAAGACGGTGACTCTAAATCTGTCCCTGCCGGTCTCGGAGTCGACCGGAGGCGGTAGTTCGACCCCCTTTTCCTTTACTTCGTCAAACCGGACTTTTCGCTTACGTTTCCTCTTCATATCGTATGCGTAATTCTGTTCACCACTTCTTTCCATAGCTTTCGACTCATAATGATCGAAGGTACCGGCTTTCCTTAAATCTTCTAGGTATGTTACCAAGGACCGATAAAGTTTAGCGATCGTACCAAGTTCGATTCTCACAGATTGCAGAGATTTGCTCACTTTTTTAAATATCTCCAGGATATCATTCCACAGCAGGGTCAGGAAGCACATTTCCAGGGTGTCGATCGAATTAAAAAGACATGAAGCGTCAGAACGCGTAGATGGTTTTTCACTTGTGTCATTAGCGATTATCTGAAGAGCTGCCAATATCTCATTCCAGGAGCAACAGAGACTTCGGCAGGCGTCACTCCGAGCCGACCATCTTGTCTGAGAAAGGCTCTTTACAACTGTTGAGTTTGGCTTCACTTGAGATAACAAAACTTCCCATCTGTGTGTCGAGATCGAGAAAAAATTATACAGTTCCTGTAAAGTACCGAAGAAAGATATAGCAGCCTCACAAGACTCAGCAGCACATGATCCGACAAGATTCAGAGAGTGAGCCGAACAGGGGACGAAAACTACCAGAGGATTCACTTGTTTTATTCTCGCTTGAAGACCGGAATATACACCCGACATGTTGCTTGCGTTGTCATAAGACTGTCCGCGACAGTTGGCGATATCCAAGTCATGATTTTTCAAGATCTGGAGAACAACGTTAGCCAGATCTTCTGCTTTATGGCCACAATTCGGTACGAATCTTAAAAATCGTTCGACAGGACATCTCTCTGCAGACACATATCGTACTATGAATGATAGTTGATCCACGTGGGAGATGTCAGGAGTCGAGTCGACAGAGATGGAAAAATACTTAGCATGCTTTACCTCAGTAACGATCGTGGTGTGGTTATGACCTTTTCTGCCATGATGTTGATAATTTCATCCCATATTGTAGACGAGAGATATGATGTTGTGCCGTATCCTCTGTTTCCGTGGCGTTTTATGTGCGTGTCCAGAAAAGGGTCAAACTCAGCCAAAAGTTCTAGCGCCACAACATAGTTCCCACCGTTTCTCGACCCAAATCTCTCATGTGAACCTCTAAACGGCAATCCACGTGCAGACAATGACCTCACAACAGCAACAATCCGCCTTAAAACCTCATGCCAGTATTTTATTTCTTCTTCCGTTTGAAGCACAGGACTCTTGTTAACTCTACCGCCAACATTCTTCCTCGCTAACAGCGTCGCACACGCTGACCTGTGATCGTCTCAATTTGCATGATCCTTCATCCTCTGACCTGCATTTTTACAGTCGTGGTACCCTTCGTCATTAGCTAGCGACCCCGATTTTCTAAACATATTACAAGGGGCGCAGAACACGGTACCTTTGCTCTTTGAAAATACTAGCCAAGGCCGAGGTCGTTTTTCACCATTAGCCAATGTTCGGCTAATGAGTGTCAGGGATAGATACCTCGTTTGTATCTGCGTATTCACGCTTTGAAAAAGAAAAATCTGCATCAATATTTTGTTTCACGCCATTTCGAACGAAGTGTTCGAGTGTGGCATCGTCCAGTATCCACTCGGCAGGATCGTCACTAACAGACGGGAATGACGAGACCGCAAAACATGTGTTCGCATGCGATTCACGATGTTCACCAGAATCTCCAACGACTGCAGAAAGTTTTCGGAAATCAAGTTTTGAGGAATTTGAGGTAGCTCGTCACAGTCAGACACGCTTGCCGGTCGATGGTCGTCACTCCAATTGCTAGAGGCTGATGCACTGCTATTAGGTCTGGAAGTGGCGAAAAACGAATCCAACGTAGGGACATTAGAAAGAAGCTCCTTTTCCTTCTGCAATTTTTCCGTATTCTTTTTTCTTTTCTGGAACCCACTCAATGTTTTGTTGACGACAGACATTGTTAATATCTAGAAAGTAGCATTGATTCTATAAAGCGGCTGATTGTAATACTCAATTATCACAATAATCGGCGCCTACTTTAGTAACTTACAACAACTCTCTAACACTCTGCGAGTTCCCACTTTCACTATCGCTATGATATCTTTTCTCTTAATCTCTTCTTTTGAACTTACTGTAAACAAGTCAAAACACGCGTGTCCTTGTGTAAGATGCTAGAGCTGTGGTTTGCAGAGGGATTCAGAATGTGTTGCCACCTTCATTGAAGTGTGAATTATAAAAAGCGGAGAAAAGAACCTACGCTGGCTTACAAAAATCTGACTAACTTCTTTTTTTTAAATTTGATCACGTCGTAGGCTTTCAGCCTGTTGACGTTTCCTTTATGGAAAAAGGTTCGAGAAAGCATACATTATTTATTAGTCAGGTACACAGTACCTGACTAATAAATAATAAATACACAGTACCTGACTAACTTAACCAAATTAAACATAATATAACCTAACCAAACTAAACCTAACCAAGCTCAAACTAATCTAATTACACTTAAACCTACATGAAAATACATTACCCCGTGGGCCCGAAATGGTCTGTCGAAATGGTCTTTGTCCTAAAACTAGTCTGTCTTTACTAATAACCTTTAACCATAATTCTGAACAGTTGTCATTGGAATACGAAAGTATATTTGTTCCTGCTGGTTTTCTATAGGATGCGTTCTTACAAAAAGGTACTATACCTTCCAAAAGAAACGAGTATAGGGAAACCACAGTGGTCTAATCCCCTACCCGTGGGATTAATTAAAGACTGCTTAACGAACCGATTTGTAGGTCTCCTGTCTAAAAACCAAACCGAAACGTATAGAAAGCGGAATCCGTTTTAACCCTGGGCTGTAGAACAGAGAAAATACTCTTACAGAAATGCTCTTGCCAAACCCCTCTCCCCCCAAAAAAAATTTTAAGTGAGCTGCTGGCTTTTCCTCTTAATATTTTGTAATGCCTCCATTGTTATCACGGCACATCTCCAATCTTCTTGGCATTGATTCTGCTAATGTGATCCAAAAATCAGGGTCTTCCAATATTTCATCCCATACACGAAGGACTTGAACCCAGAGTTCTTCTTTTCCGCGTAAGGTCGAAGTGCTAATAAGAAAACTGTGATTTTTTTTAATTGATAGAAATTTTACTTTATCCTTCGCTTCAGCATGGCCCAGGCATGCTCTATCGGGTTGAGATCGGGTGATCGTGGAGGATGTGGTAGAAGCGTAATGCCTTGTTCAGTAAGATACGTTCTAACTGATCTTGCTGTATGCACAGGTGAATTGTCTTGCTGAAAAACCAAGGCATCGCCGAGTGCTTCGCGCATTATGGGAAGTTCTTGAGAAAGAATCTCGACATAATTTTCCGCATTCAGTTTTCTTGTGATTCTCGTAAGAGAACTAAATCCAGTAGTAGCAGAAAACCAGGCAAACGCAGATACTGAAAACCTCCCACTTCGACAACTGTCCCTCAGCATCTCATCGCTATAGCGCTTGTTTCTCTAAGAAATTGTGCAACTGATGTGATGATGAATCTTATTAGCCGAAGTAGTAATTACCTCGCGATAAACTATAGTAGGTTTGTTGGAAACAGAAGAAATTGTTGTTTCGTCCGAAAAAACAACACTTGCCCAATACTCATAATCCCGATTTCGGAATTGTTCGCAAAACCGAGCTCTAGCTTCTTTGTGTCGCTCTGACAGAATAAATTTCTTAGCGGGTCTTCGAGATCTGATACCTGCTTTCGCCAGAATTCTGGATCCTGTTTGCGTTGAAATATCATGTTCCTGGCCAGAAAGTTGAACAAGTTTTCTCATTGGCAAAGTTGGATATGCTACGGAAGCAGCAATCAAGTTGATTTTCTCATTTACGCTTAATATTTCTGGACGAGCAGAGCCAACCAACAATATTACATTGCAAATTCTGTTTAACAAACATTTTCATTCTTACCTTCCTCTCCACTTTTCCTTCATTTTCTTTCCGATTAACCCACCTTTGCACTGTTGCTTTGCTTACATTTAACCTCAACGCTATTTGTTTTATCGAAATACCACTATTTCTCATTCCAAGAATTTCTCCCTTTTTGTCTGATGTCAGATGAGGAGCCATGTTTATTAGAAACTGACATGCAAGTGTGATATAGACTAGTAATATTACCTTTCACAAAAATAACCCCACCTCGGAGAAACTAGGATTCTACTTTCCTTAGTTTTGGTTTGGTTTTAGAGAGGAGCGGGTTCGAACGAGCAAATTTTAATTAATCCCACGGGTAAGGATTAGCCCACTGTGGTTTCCCTATACTCGTTTTTTTTGGAAGGTATAGTACAGAACAAAGTACTGTGGCGTTCCGTACCCGTGTTGAACCTTGTTGCTCCCCAGGCTCCTTGGCTGCTTTCCTCGAAGCGTCATCCTTGGGGACTCGATGGGGTATGGCAAGGTGATTGCGGAGAGGGCAAGGCCGGGTCAACGAAGGACCAACGTTGGAAGAGGGATATTCGCTAAAGAAAGGTCACCAAGTGATATAAAAGGGGGAAGGAAATGTAAAAGAGGGAGTCCGGTTTGGGACAGGAAAGGAAATACAACATTCGGAAAAGGCGAATCGTGACAATAATGAATTGGTAATGTATATACTGAATTGAGTCCAAAATGGGCTCCTAAACAGGTCGGGATGGGCCCCTAGCCTCGTGGGGCCCTGGGCCTGTGCCCAGTTGGCCCATGCGATAAGACGGCCCTGGTGTCGGGATTTGAACTGGTGAACTATAGAACGAAAGTTAGGGCCTTTAACCACTCCGCCAATCACTCGGTAGCTGAGGCTATAAGACATAACTTTCACAGTCTCTAAAATGATCTCCAGTTATTTTACATACTATTACATAAATTAATATTTCGTACGGAAAAATTGAAATTTTCTTTTCTTTGTCTTGTGCCCTCAACGTATACCACTTCGGCACCTGGCCCGGGGCCCCCTCCGAGGCTGGGACCCCTAGGCAGCTGCCTAATTTGCCTAGGCGGAGATACGGCACTGGATGTGTACACGGAAAAACAGGATCATGGATGTACAGATTTAATCTAAGAAGAAATAGCACGTGTGATAGGTGTGGAGAGAGGGAAGATACGGTGGAACGCATGATTATGGAATGATTGTACCACTCATTCGAACGGGAAATACTGGAAAGAGGGAACCGAATTTAAGCTCGAGAACGTACTGGGTTTTGGCAATCTTACAGAATACAAGCAATTTTTAGCCCAGTCTTTTTACTTGATTACGTAAGAGTTACAGGACTAGTCGATATTATTTAAATGTTCGGTGACGGTCTAAATTATATCACCTTTCTTTAACATGCACTTTCCTAAGCACGCCCATCCCAATATAATAGTGTAAATTCGTGTTCGGACCAAAGTCAACCGGAATTGAAAAGACAGCGACACCAATTGTAATGCAGCAGACGACGATGCGATGCCACTTCGCCTGTCGTCTTTAACAAAAAAAAACAAGAAAGAATGAGAAGAAGGGAATGGAGATGAAGAGATGTGCTCTTGAGGGAAGAGGGGGTAGTCCAAACCTAACCTAAGTTAAGCTAATTTAAACTAAACTAACCTAACTCAACTGAGACGTGGAAACGTTCCTGTCATTTATGAAGCATAGCCCCCTTTCGGGAGCTACCTAGAAGCTCGTAGTAACACCTCCCGAAACGCGTCAGTTAGTAGCAGCTGTTAATTTGTTAGCTAAGGAAAATGACTTTATATCACTTCGGAAACTGTCTAGCATTAGCGTACATTCCATACTTTATTACGTACAAGTACTCGGGCCTGTAATTTATTTTCTGGTTCCTTTTTAGAAGTCCTCCATTTTATTACTTATGTCAATAATTTTCATTTTGTAGATCAGAATATGGCGCATTCTGGAAATGCGTTCAGGCTGGTGTTATTTATGCGGTAACTCAATTAGTAAAAATGCTCGTATTGGCCACGTTCTTCCCTAGCCTGGACACAGGAGATGAATCACAGCTCAGCATACTCTCGGTAACGCTTAAAAAGAAATTTTTTTAAGCTAAAGAAAGACTAACATATTTTCCGTTATAGGAGTTACTGAGGTGTACGGTCGATTTAGCTGATTTGTTTGGCTTAAGTTTTATTATGTCTCGTGTCGCAGGCAAAGGCAATGTAAAAATCTTGATTGCCGGCGTTGGTTGGGCTGCAGCAGAGTTCATTTTCAGCAAATTAGCTATTCTGTGGTTTGGTGCCCGTGGTACAGAATTCAATATTGTTTACATCCAAAAGTCTCTGGAGTCGAACATTTCTTTGGTCCATTTCATCGCCCTAACTACGTTGGTCTGGTTATCCTCCCGAAATGATCTGCCTCGTCAGTTCTTCCCAGCAGTGGTCCTCCTCGTCCTTCTCGCCACCTATGAACCTCTGCTCGTTCATGTTTTAGCCCCAGCTATGAGCTCTTGGCCTCTTTTATTCACCAAGGCAGGCCTAACTGCATTCCTGGGTAGTCTAGCATTACAATTCTACGTCAGTCTGGTCAAACCCTCCACCGCTTAACGTGAGAATATCAGTATTTAAAACGTAGAATTTGTAACCGATCGAAACCCGTAATACAACCCAAAGGTTATTAATAAGCACCTATTAACTAATTATATTAAGTTTAATTCGCTATGCTATGTAAGAACGCGTTAATACATTTATTTGTAACGCAGATTTTACCCACAACAAAAAGCTCCTAATAATATCTTTACAAAGTTTTGGTCCCTCTAAAACAAAAACCAATCAACAAAACTTGCAATCACTCAATACAACAAAAATCAGGAGCTCTGTTCCGGTGCAGCGAAATGGGATTCTTTACTTTTGCTACTGTGATCACGATAGAAATCTCCCCGAGTTCCGCCAGTTTTACTGACTAATTTCACATCCGTTAAAACGGCATCCCGGGTGACAGCTTTGCACATGTCAACTACAGTTAACCCAGCTACGGCTACCGCAGTCAGCGCCTCCATTTCGACCCCGGTTTGGGCGTGGCACTTGGCGGTCGCTCGGATAGCCACGCCCTTTACCGCTTCTGCCAATTGCAGTTGAACTTCTACTTTCGCTAGGGGTAACGGGTGACACAACGGAATTAACGATGAAGTTTGCTTCGCTCCCATGATGCCTGCAATTTGTGCTACACTCAAAACATCACCTTTCTTGTTTAGATTGTCTTTCATGAGTTGGTAGGCGTGATCACCCACGTAAACCATGCCCGAGGCGGCGGCAGTCCTCGTGGAAAGTGGCTTATGAGAAACGTCTACCATATGCGCTTTGCCTTTGTCATCCACGTGGGTTAAAACAGGGGAAATGGTAGAAGCATGATGATTATGATGATCTCCGTGTCCTATTAGATCATAGGACCACGCTCCATAGGCTGAGTTGTCCCAGTCATCAACGTGGGCATGTAGCTGCTGTTCTGAATATTCGTGTTCCCAGTACTTCATTTCAGAATGCGTATGTTGCGGAAAGTGCTTCCTACTGTCAGACTGCTGGTCATCGGTATTGTCTGCGTCACCATCTTTGGAATCGGAGTGCTTGCTATAACAACGTAACTGGCTTTGGATTTGGACTGGACGAGGTGATTGGAAGAGTAAAGGGGACCCTGCAGGCACAAAACACATGAGCGGAGCTATTGACCGTTTGGTTAATTTGGAAACCCAAAAGCGAACAAACCAGGAATTAGGCGAAGTATGAATGTTAAAAACTCAATAAGGGGGGGAAAGGGGAAAATAACCTACGAAAAGAAGGAAACGGAGACACGAATTCACCCACCGATCAATATCATGGGTCTGTTTTCCATTTTGGCCAAATTCGTCATACCTTTGAAAAAGCAAAGAAAAACAGACACTTTCAATTAACAAGCACGGCTTAAAACGAAAATATTTCTTAGAAGGAATTTCTGTCTTAAATAAACAGAGAAGTTCCCAATTACCGGCATGCTGCTTCTTCTTCCTACCCACAGCTGCACCAATCACGTGTAGTAAATCCTCTTCGCTCGCTTTTCTTCTCAGCAAATCCCTTTAGTATGCCACAAGACAAAGAAAAGTCATTAGAAGTAGCAAAAAGTTATCAGAAACGTAATTGCAAAGAACTTAAAAATGAAAAGGTCACAGCTAATAAAAATTTTGTTTAAAAAAGCGTATCTAAAGGGATAAAAAAGATATAATACTTGAGAGAGACTTCGGCGTTACCGAACAAGCAAACCTTCAAGTTTCCATCGGCTGTAATACGTAGGCGGTTGCACGTACCACAAAAGTTTTCGGTCATGGAAGTAATAAAGCCAATCTGACCCTGGAAACCTGGAACGTGATAAGCTTTGGACGTATCATTGGGATCGTCGTTCAGTCTTCGCAATTCAGGGTAATGCTGTCTTATTATAGTGATCATTTCCGAATAAGGCACTAATTTCTTGTCGTTCCACTTGTTGCCGCTGAATGGCATATATTCAATAAAGCGAACGTCTATGCGTTTGTCTTGGGTCAAGTGGACAAAGTTAACCAACTCATCTTCATTCAAGCCTCTCATAACGACGCAATTAAGCTTCAGAGGCTGGAATCCTAAGCTTAGAGCCAAATCGATTCCTTCCATGACGCGTTCCCAGCCTTTTCTCCGAGTGATGAATTCAAACTTGGCGGGAATTAGCGTATCAAGGCTGACATTCAGAAGATTTAGCCCAGCCTTCTGCAAAGTAGACAGTTTCTTGTTAAGCATTATGCCATTAGTTGTCAAGGCAACGATCTTTAAGCCTTCCAAAGCGGCTAATCTCTCTGTAAAAAAGATTACAAAACATTAAAATCTTACAACCGGAACATTAATTTCGGGTCTTTACCAACAATCGCCACAATATCTGGTCGAATAGTAGGCTCCCCGCCAGTCAACCGGATTTTAGTTACACCTTCACGTACAAATAAGCTGGCTAAATGAATTATCTCTTCTGTCGATAGTAGCTTTTCTTTGGGCGAGAGTTTGGTGCCTTCCTCCGGCATGCAATATTGACCTGAATTATAATGTTACATGTAAAATTATTAATACAATTTATAATACATAAAAAGACATCCTTACAACGTAGGTTACACTTTTCGGTTAGTGAAATACGCAAGTAATTATGATGCCTTCCATAATTATCAGTTAAAAACGCAGAAGAGGGCGCATTTTCACTTTCCATTTTGTTTCTCATTAAACTTAAGCGATCCTTAAATAAAATTCACAAAAACAATAACATTAGTTAGCGATATTTTTTAAAGAAAAACATGATACGGTATTTACAGTTTTATCTGGGGGTTGCTTATTCGCCATGGATGAATACCACCGTGAAACAAAACTAGGCTTACAAAATTGTGCTACTCGTAATGCAGCCATCTTAAAATTACTTGTTTTAACCGAACGTGTAGCTTGACTCTGACACCAGAAAATGTATAGCGTCAGCTTATCACATGCTATTTGTAAAATAGATAGACAAATCGCAAGCAGTACGTGGTTAGGAGCTGATATCGATTGTATTCTAGGCGCGTAATTCGGTAGATCCGATTCATAAAAACTGAGAGAAAATTGTCAAAAGAAAAGTAACATCTCCGTCCGTATGATTTTGAGTAAAATTACGATTACTTGCATATCCCTACTCTTACAACATTACTAAAAAACGACTTAGTCACAGAACCACACTTCCAGTACCGGTATAAGTATGAAAAAGGCCAAAAGCCGATAGCGACATCGAATATTTGATTCAAATACGATTCAAATATAGCGCTAGAGAAATTTATAAGTTAAGATGTTGGCTAACAGGTGCCACTGCAGTAAAGTTACTTTAATTTGTTTTGCTTAATCATTTAAGTCATAATTAATTTTAGTCATGGTTTGGAAGCCAACCGGCGTAATGGTTGCAATAAGTGCAGTTGGTTCCATCTACGGTGGTGCCGTAATGATGAAGTAAGCTTTATTAATTTCTAAACGTATTATTAATTAACGTCTATTTGCAAGGGAGTACGCAGGAGGCGCGAAATTCAATTCTTCGGTCTCCGCGGCTGGCAAGACATTTATCATTACTGGGGCTAATACTGGTATCGGACAAGAAACAGCCAGGGAAGTAGCCAAACGGGGTGGAAAGGTCATTATGGCGTGCAGAAATCTCAGTAAATGCGAAGAAACCAGGAAAGATATCGTTCTGGACACTCAAAATAAATTCGTTTATTGCCGACACTGCGACCTCGCCTCTTTTAAGTCAATCGAACAATTCGCAAAACAGATGCAAGAGGGTGAACTTAAATTTTCTATTGCTTTTCAGACTAAAGTAAACTAAGATATTTTTGTTCAATTTATTTTACTGCAGAGGAGCCTCGCATTGACGTGTTAATTAACAACGCCGGGGTCATGCGTTGTCCTCAGTCTCTTACTAAAGAAGGGATTGAAATGCAACTTGGGGTGAATCACATGGGCCATTTCTTACTGACCAGTCTCCTTTTAAATAAACTAAAAGTAGAATTTCTCATAACGTAAATATAAAGATTAATGCAAAATCAAGATGAATTCTTTCAGGAAACAGGAGAGAGCCGTATAGTTAACTTGTCTAGTGTTGCCCATACACGAGGGGTAATCAACTTTGATGATTTAAATAGCGAGAAGCATTACGACCCAGCTGATGCCTATAATCAAAGCAAATTGGCCAATGTGCTTTTCACGAGAGAACTCGCCAAGCTATTACAAGGTAGTAGAAATTAAGTAGAATCAGTAAAACTGAGTTTTATTTGTAGGCACTAGTGTGACAGTGAATGCTGTACATCCTGGCATTGTTGATACCGAGATAGCACGGCATATGAGTTTCGGGCAAAGTGGCTTTTCTAAAATTTTTTTGAGACCGCTGATTTGGCCGTTTATCAAAACCCCTCGTCAAGGCGCCCAAACTGTACTATATGCAGCTTTAGATGAATGCTTAAAGAACGTCTCTGGACAATATTTTAGGTGTGTGTAGCTCTACGTTGTAATTTTTCTCTGTCTAATGAACCTTTTTTTATTACGATTTCAGCAATTGCAAAGCTATTGACGTGTCAGACAAGGCTAAAAACGACGATGCTGCCAAGAGATTATGGTTGATTAGTGAAAAGTGGACCCGATTAAGTTAAAGTAAACAAACACTATTTAATATCCATTGAAAATTTCGGAAAATATACTCATATGTGTAATTTGTATAATATGGATAATCTGTACAATCACTAACTTCTTAGCAGCCTCTGAACGCGTTTCAAGTCAAATCGAAAGTTGACTTTGCTACGAAGATTGTCCATCTTCAAGTTTGCTTGGAAGTCAACTACAGAGAACACTTCAATGACTGTTCAAACACTTTAATGACTGACAATGGCAAGTGTTATTTCCACTTTCATGTTTATGTTTGCGCTGGTTAATTAATTCGTCGGGCACGTGAACTTCAGTGACATGCAGATAATCCTCAGTCTCTGAAGCAAAGAAGAAAAGCTAGTTAATTTTAATCTTATAAACAAAGAGTGAAAGTTTGTGGTAGCACTGGCTAGCAGGACCCTTTCTTGTTTACATTAAAAGCAGCAAACTTCATAAAACCGTAGCACATTATATAAGGCCGTTGCATTTAACAATTTCTTCCTTCAGTCCTTTACTGTGTTCCGCTCCTTCAAACCTGCATTTAGTGTAGTTCCTCTTAACCCGGGATTAGTTTTTAGTAAGGTTAGTTTTTTTATTCTGTATTTCCCTTCGTTCCCTTTCTCTTTTTTCTTCTAACAAATTAACTCTTTCCCTCCTATTTAATATGGCCAAATTAAGGGTGCAGTTTTGTTAAAGTTGTCTTCGCGATCTTGAGCGTACAGCTAATTTGTCTGCGTCGGCGTACGTTCATACGTCGACAGAGCCCCTAGATATTTCTGAAAAACATTTTGAGAAGTTTCGGCATGTTTTTCAAAGAAAATTGAGGTCAATGCCTACCCTCTACCAAAGCGTATGGCAAGGAAGCAATTATCTCTGTGTTTTTGAATCGACCAAACTGTGTGCAAAACTTTGCCGAGCGTTTTTGCGAATTTTTAGCTTTGAACAGCACTGGAGATGGTAATTATTTCTACAATTCCGCTTCATTGTGTTTGTTCGGCGACGAAACTAAGGCCGTTGAGCTAGGCTACCGCGTTGTAGTCGAGTTGGCAACCAATTATGAGTTGTATTCCAGAGAGTCAGCCGGATACCTCTCTAAGGAACAAATTCGTACCCTAGTCATGTACTCAGGCTTCGGTTTCGACCGTGGTACCCTCACGGGCGTTGGCACAAGCTATCCTACAGGAATTCCGTAAGCGAAAGAATGTGTGAAGTACTATTCCATAGAACACACCAGGAATTTTTGCATTCCTAGCATTCCCAGATGGAGTCAGTTTGTCCGAAAGCGGATGGCATCCTCACGTCATTTCATCCCAAACCTTCACTTAAATGAGACGTTTTACCAAATGATGCCGTTTGCTCGGAAACTGTTCGCATCTTATGGACCGGGAATGCGATAGGGTGCTCGAGGTTAGAAAATAAACATTTAGTCCCTGCTTAAAGCTGGGATCTTAATCATTTTCTGCCTTTGATAGAGCGGGCTAGTCAGTCTCTCCTCTTTTTGTCAGAGAGCTGTACTCTTCCCATTGTTGATGTCGTGGAAACTGCGTCAGAAATTTCCGATCATCCAGTTAAAGCTGCAAATGTTTCGTTAAGAAAAATTTCGTAACACCTGCAATTCTTTTTGCAGTTCTATGCCATATGGTAGTACCGCTTTTAGTTCAGGGCTTCGCGAGTCATTCTCGCATGAAAATTCAGACAGAAGTGCTAATTATCAGTTCCTAAAGCTATTGTCGGAAAAATGGAGAACACGAAAAAATGTCCCTAAAGGCACTTCATCGAATGGTAAAACACCTCGTGTAAAGCCAGGCAGAGCAGTCTCTCATAATAAGCAATGGCCCGCAAAAGTTTCGGGCAAGGGATGCGAAACAACGTTAGAACGATTCAAAATTTGGAGATTCATATTAAAAACAAGAGCTGCCAGTATCAACTAGGAAAACAAAGCTCTAGTCAAATTGTTCCTGCCGTGCAAGGGTCTAAAGTCTTTACATGCCAAGACTGCAAAACCGTTTTCACAAGGAAGAGCAATTTGAAGGTGCATGTAGAAAAGAAAAGAGCCATAAGTCTAGTTCTCAATGCCCGCAGTATAGTTTACACTTTACTAGAAAGGACATGCTTAACTGTCATGTAGACTCAGTTCATTCTTTTGTATTAGAAGAAACACGTACTATTGAGGAAATCCCCTTAGTTGCCCCGCTAGACAAAGAGTTTTCTCTACACGTGATTTCAGTGGACAATAAACAGCAATTACCTAGCTTAGACGAGTTAGGTCAGTCAGAGCTGACGTATGACCCAGTATTAAATTTTGCGTCTTGGAGCAAAGTTAGTGATAGCGTGTATGCTGATACCATTAATTACAGTACTTCAGCCACGTATTTTTCTGACGAAGAATTTCGTAATATTGCTAGCAAAAAGAGAAAGCTTGAACAGCGACCAAGTATAATTTGCTATTACCCTGGTTGTGAAGAGAAGCTGTCACGTCTTACGTCTTATCGTTTCTTCTGTTAGAAAATTTAAGAAAGGGTTGGTAATATTCAAACTTTGGAATTTATGAGTGACATGGCAGATCAATTCTGGCTTGCCAGGAAAGGTGTTTTTGACGTTTCGATTAGCATCAGGCACATTTGCATTTGACATGTAGAAAGAGCATGGCACAAAAGATTGCATGATCATCCCCGTGCGGATACGGAAGTAATCAAGAACATTCTGTCTCTACTCGGCCCCTTAATCCGGTTTAGAAAGAAAAGTGTCTTTCAAAGATGTTCGCAAGCTTTTCTGACGTACGCAGAAGAATGTTCTTTCCCATGTTCTTCGCCTATTTTGTTGAATATTACGTTCCGAGAGTAAGTGAATGGGCAGGTTATAACTGTGAGCGAATGCTAGTTAAAACGAACATAACTACGGAAGCGTACCATAAAGAACTGAAGTACGGTGTAATGAAAAATAAGAGTAATAAAAGACTTGACTCTCTAGTTAAAGATCTTGAGAAATACACGACAAAGAGAGCTTATAAGGAGGTTTTAATTCGTCAAAGAGGCTTGAGCACAAATACTATTGTGGAAACTAACCGCCGGTACAAAAGATCCGGAACGATTAAAGTTGAGTACGTAACTATTCTGGGAAACAATACATGGAAGGTCAAGTCTCAGCAACAGGCGGATACGTATTATGATGTTGTTCGTTTTTCCGACGAATTGTGCGAATGCATTACTCGATGTGGATATTGCGGAGCTTGCATTGAAGTATTTTGGTGCTCGTGTGGCGATTTTTATAATTATAATATTGTCTGCAAGAATACCCATAGAATTGCCCAGTTTTAAGTAACAATCTGCGTCAGTCGCATGTCATAAGAGCGGCATTACTAGAGCAGCAGATCGCTGAAAATGCCCAGCTAGAAAAGTTAGCTATAAAAACTAAACCGCCTGCCCTTTCCTCGGCAAACATTCGTAAAGACTAGCGCGAGATTCTTAATACGTTAACAACTGATCCTGGTACCCTCCATGATTTGGAGATTGCTGTGACTGCAGCAAGACTTATTAAGTGTAGACCACTTGGAAAAAAATATTGTAAAAAAGACGTACGAAAAATTAACTGACGTCCGTTATAAAGCCAAATGTGTACCTCAAAGAGAATTTCATCAGGCGCGCAATACAAAACCGATACAATAAAAAACTGTCGAATGTCTTTCAGAGACATGGATTTAAAGATCAGCCTGCCGACGTTTTAGATGACATCGTACCACAACTCTGCGCTGGTTGCAGCAAACGAAACGATCCGGATGACGACCACTGATGATATTACTTGGGTTTGTTGCAGCGGTTGTAAATCTTGGTTTCACATAACTTGCACTCACAAGCAGCAGACAGATTTATGCCTAAGTAATATACCAATGGACGACTTACATGATATTCAGTACCTATGACTCGTCTGTGTTCGTTAAAGGGACAATGTAGTATTGATTTGCATTTGACTGGATTTTGCATTTGGTTACCTTATTCACATGTGTGTAAATATCGACGTAGTCGAAGTCTAATTTATACATGCCGTACTGAAAAATTATTATGCTATGCATTTTGAAAGTTGACAAAGTCTGCGAGTTTTACATCAGCAGTTATATTCAGCGAAGTTGTGATTTATGTTTCCAAACAGTCTGCGAGTTCTATCCAAAGTAATTGCTTAATTGTATTTATGGTTGTGAATTTATTTATGTATATGAAAGTAAAAAGGGGTACCACACAGTGACACGACTGAGATGTATTGGAATATTAATATCAGTGCACTCGATAACCATGTCATCACTGAGTGGGACCCGCAAGCACTCCGAATTGTTGTGAATTCCATTTTATTAAGTTGTATTCTGAAATTTGTATTTTTTATATAACATTGCAGAAATATACAATTAAACAAGAAAAATAATTTGTCTATTTTACAAAGTAATTTTTATTTTTTAGGCAATTTTAATAGGCATTATGCGGTCACAGCATTATTACAGCGGTAATAAGCATCTACTGTACATACAAAAGAGCTAATTACTAACATGTCAGCCCTCGTTTCAACTTATCCCCAACATGACGCCCTCAATGGGGCGAATTAACTTTCCTTATTTTTCTGTTCC
Source organism: Lepidurus packardi (assembly GCA_023053545.1). NCBI lineage: Eukaryota > Metazoa > Arthropoda > Branchiopoda > Notostraca > Triopsidae > Lepidurus > Lepidurus packardi. The sequence goes on from JAKZAN010000001.1 coordinate 10,163,534, forward strand.
CACAAATTTTAAGTCCCTTATTAATACGGATGAAGTTTTCTCTCCTAATTTTCTTTCCTCATCCTAATTCTTTTTCTTTTTATTCCGTCAAATTCTACGTACCTTTCCAACTTTTCTCTTCGCCCAGATAACCATAAGAGAAGTACTTTTTGCCACTCCAAACTTTAACATCTGAGGAACACCTTCCTAAAACTTCGAGTTGCTATAAATTCCATTCTCTTCCGTGTGTTGTATTCTGAAATGTGAAGTTTTTGGCTTGTTAACGAAATATTTAATTAATAAAAGAAAAGTAAACGTATTTTTAAAAGCATGCCGTGCGTTGCGAGTTTAAAAGAACAGAACACCAAGATGGCTGCCAAAAATATATTTTTTATTATATCAAAATTAGGAGTACAAATTAGAGGGGATTGGAGAAGCACTGGGCAGCCCTGTGTCCATGTCTACCGTAGGAATGGCAGCGGCCAGGGAAGCGACTATTACAAAGAAGGTAATCAGAAGCAATCACACAAAAAGCTAATTACTTACTTGTCGGCCGTCATTTGTATAATGCCAGCGAAGGCTGCCTCCATGGCTGCGTTAACTAATATTTCTTGTTGCGCATTCCTGCTGACACTCCCCCTGTCCCTCCACAAACGTGTTGCTGCCACGGCGGCTATAACAGCTGGCGGTGCTGGTACTACGGTGGCTATCACCGCTTGTAGTGCTACGGAATTTGTTTCCATCTAGATAATAAACCAAAAGAAAATTTTTGTTTAGCTTTCTTATCTTCAGAAATATGCAAGGTTTGTAATAATTAGAATAATAAAAATAGCGAATACTACAAGAATGAAGAAAAGATGACACAAAAACAGGTGGTTGCCTAGTCACTCCGGGTTTAGGCTTTTCGAAGTTGGTAAGGCAGTATATGCTCACCGTGTGTATTCGCTTCCCATCTTCTCTTCCCAAGGTATGTAGTCTACACAATCTTTTCTGACTATTTTAAGAGTTCTTTTCACTTCTGCTATACTGCCCGCATCCATTCCTTGTGTTTAGGCATTTCTTTACTTCTTGTTATCCAACTTTAACTATAATAAATATAGTGTATAAATGATCATGTATTTCTTGGCTGCTGCATGATCTCTTCTGCACGATACACCCGCCAAAGCACTAAATAATCCCGTACTACTTTGTACAAGACGTAATAATTAAGAGATAGCAAGACACTACACGAAATAATATGCTGCCACTCCGAACATCTCAGTAGCAAGACAAGTTGAAGGACCACCAAGAATACTTGAACGGCCAGAAGGAGACACTGGGCCAACGCTGGCGTAGCAAACAGAAGCTTTATATAAAAGTAAAACTAAATTAGTATCACTCAAATAATCCGAAATTATCTTACGTGAAATCTGACATGGGAAATTGACCCAGGCTCGGCTGCAGTATTAATCCCGCAAGCTACATATACGTTGTCTTTATGCCGTACAATAGCTCCACGTTGAGCCACCATTTCTTCATTCCAACTGGGAGAATATAGGTTCAAGAAATTAAAGTCAATTACTTGGCAGAAAAACGGAACAGGTTCTTACTCAGCACAACTCTTGACATCACTCGGAGCTTCGATCATGGTCCACTGGCCTAAATGCAATGCAGCTCTGTGTAACACGTCACAATACCTAAAATATACCTTTTATGTAGCATTTTATAAGTTGGACTAAATGTTACCTCGGAGGATAAACATAGGCAACGAACAAGGTGAAATGGCCCAACCATACGAGGAAAAAATGTTGAGTAGCCCAGTTTATGTCGTAAATAGTAGTTGACTTGAAATTGGAACGCTATTGAAAACGCGCTTTCTTTATTAATTCAGCTTACCTGCACAAAAGAGCACGGTACCAGAGCAGCATAATAAGCGGCAGTTAGAGCCTGGAATAAGACCCGTTTCAAGCGATGATTGAAGTCGCATTTCAACTGGAAGACTTCGTCTCGAACTTCTTTCCCGTTTCCATTGCAGTGATGAATATGAGGCCCCGTGTCTAACTCATTAAAACTATTTAGAAACAGAATTTCAAAAACTACACTTACATTCAGGCAGAATTTCAAACAGCGGTGCAAATTTGAATCCAAACAATACCAGGTAAAGCCTTGTTCCAAAAATATAAGCTTGTTAGTCCATCGGCTGTTATTTTTTATTTTAACGATTATTTACGTACGGATAACAAAGGCAGAGTAGATATATCATAGGATCGACCAGCCCTACAACAAACAAAAGCCAAAGTTGGACTCCTACAAAATTTGTGATAAAGAGCGACCTAGAAATATGAAATGAGACAGAGAATAAGAATACATTGACGTAAAACTCTCAATTTTAAGGCTTATGTTTAACATCGAAACTTGGAAATTTACTTTGAGATTTTGAAAACCTTGGGTAGAATTTTGCTGGGGCTTAAGGTCACTGATACGTATTTGACGAAGCTCCAAGCCAGTCTTCTTACCAGCATAATGACCAAGAAGCTCAATACTTTGTAGTCAACGAGATGAAAGTTCTGAAGAATTATAAGTGGGTTAATTAAAAGCTACTTTTTGGGTTACAATGTAACGAAACTTACCAGAGCAAAATTGCTATACGAGTGTGGCAGCCACCAGACTGTTCGGTAAACGTGGATATACTGAAGAAACAATGAAAAGAGGCTATAGATGCAAGTAAAGGTTTCGAACATGAGCTCTCCATCTTCAGGAATGTACGGTGTTATTATGTGCTTCGGGGTATGAAAAGCTTCCATTACCCTAATAACAGCCGGACATTAACTCAAGCAGACATTTTTGATACAAGATTACCTCTCATGCGAACTCTGAGCAGCAGTATTCACTGTATTAACCGAAGCTGGCTGTTGTTGGTGTGACTTAAAAAAGGAACTGGAGACAGACGCGGGCGTTGTTGTCGAAGCACATCTCATTGGATTTTTTTTACCCATGAAAGGACTGTCCCTCTTTCTCGCCTGTCAAGTTGAGGTTATTATTCTCACTCTTACTCGCTTAAAATCAACAATATTTACTTCTTCACTGACAGTAAGGAATTATGTTTATCCAGTTCTGACAGGTGATCGACAACGTGTTCGTGATTGCTGTGCCAAGCAAACTAATGGGCAAACAAACATTGCGCAGGCGTGGCTTATTTTATTACATGGTGGTCACAACCAGAAACGAATTGCAACTTCCCACAACCTCAATTCGCATTCCCGTAACTAAAAAGAGACTCGAGTCCGCCTAGCAAGGCTCTTATCCATCCGATTTTCTCAGTAGAAATACAGTTGTTCTAATTCAAAATCATTAAATTATGTTTCGAATCTAACACAGGCTTTGTAGTTGCTCATTTTGTACAATACGTTGCAAAATACCTCAAAAATCGTAATAAATAGGAATATAGTAGTTCGCTCGTTTTCGGTTCGACTTCATGGATTAAAAATGTGTAAAATAAACAGTTTCCATGGAATCGGTAAAAGTAAACGAAGGACGTAAACTTGATTACACTATAAATTTGGCATTTGAGGACACTAAAAAAACTATGCAAATAAATAAAAAACAACTTTCTTATTGGTGGCCTGAAAAGTTTAGCTTTGGATTCCGTTTCAAACCAAAACAAATGGGAGTGGAGATACACACACAAAATACTGTCTACAAATATAGTTTGCATTTGGTTAAGTTTGGATGCCGCCAAAGAATGCCAGAAAAAGTGCCACGCTGAGGTATATGTTCTGATACAAAATCCTGCCCCCTTTTTAAAAGATGGCTCGAAAAAAATACACGGCATACAATCCACTGTTTTGTTACGCACTTTGAGCATAATGGTAATAATGATGATGGTAATGAACATGGTGATGCTTATGTCTGGCCACATCCCCATTCCCGCGCCTAGCTTTCCCCATCGGGGGTGTCGTTTTCGCAGACTCCTCCCCTTCATCGGCTTCACTCTCGTCGTCTTCAGCATCTGCTTCCGTACCAGCTTCGTCATTTGCATTCGCCAAATGCTCCCGTACCAACCAGTGCGCAACCTGCGCCATCGCTCGAGCGTGATCACGTTCGCGATTCTTGTGTTTCAACTGATGCAAGGGCGACCCGTGGTTGTTAACATGACTCTGGTTCCGTGACCTCCAGGGTGACGTCATAGGCTCGGCATACTCCTTCCAGGTGACCTCTTCGGGCTGTTTGGATTCCCAATGCCGGTGCTTGTCTTTCAACATTCCCTTGGCTGCTTTAGCACCACACTTTCCCTCTGTGGCTGGCTGCTGGCAACCACAAGCCGACGGCGGAGGAGCAGCTCGACAATGAGATTCGTGCACCGCTTGTTCCGTACTCCAATTTCTCCCGTTTTTGCGCGGACTCCGATGCAGATGAGGGGTGTACTCTTCCAACGGATCGACGGGTATGCGCCAACGCCAATAATCAGCTTCTGTATTTGCATTGGCGGTTGAGGTACTTCGCTGATGGGAAACATTAAAATTGTTTCTTTTCAAGTTAGCCCGGAGTGCTTCTAAGGGCTCCAACAACGGGTGGTACTCCTCAAGGTCTTCTGGGGAAAATTTGCTCATTTCTGGGTGATCGTGAGCACAGCATTTCCGCTGACGGCGCCGCGGGGAGGCGTTAGTTAACCGAGATTTCTGAGCCTGTCTGCCGTTATTCACTTCCGCGCAAGGGTGATCTAAAATGTTTTTCACGAGGTATTCCGGGGTAGCATTAGGCAGAATAGCACGACACTCTCGACAGTTACAGTAATCCTCCCCGGTGGAAACCAGAAGGGCCTGTTCTTTGTCTTTTTTGCGGCGGTAAGAACTCCGCGGCGATTCCCAGCACTTTCTGGCCCGCTGTTCCGTAAACACATTCAAATTCACGTCTTTCTTTAGGCAACAGGAAGGCGAGGGCAGGTTGTTGAGCTTGGCAGCCACATTGGCCAGTTTTTCTGCTACAGCGGCATGGGAAGTGCTCTCGCTGTTGTTGTCTTGGTGGTTTTCCTCACTCGAGTCCTTTTCTTTTTCCTTCTCTGCTGAGACGACCAACTTCACGTGCACTGTTTTGCTCTTGGCCGGTGATAAACGCACTGACAATCCCAACGCATCGTAAATGGTCCTTACGAGTCCCGCCACATCCTAAAAACAATAGAACACTTAGTTTTTTGTGTGAAAAAAAAAAAACAAGACAAAATAAAAATAAGGTTTCTACGTCTTTGCTGATCTTGCCATGGCCTTCCAAATCGTATAAGGTAAAGGAGAATTCTTTGGGGGTGTCTGTGGCATCCTCGCTATCATTCATCTCGAGGGACACGTCACACTGGACTTCCTGTCATAAGTTTTACAACAATTTAGGAAACGTTTCCTTTTTAAAAGAAATTAAAGAGGTAAAAAAATTTAATTTACTTGACTACGCAGATGGGAAGCATTGGCATTGTCAGTTTCATCTCTCCCGACAGTAGAGGGCCTGGAGACCAGCAGCACCGAAGTACGGGACGTCATGGGCGGTCGGTTTGACAGACTGGTGGTGGGTGTGGCCGTACTCGCTCTATCTTCTTCTCGCCCCAGTAATTGCTCAGTATCAGACGCCGCCCGCAAGTCTGCTTCAGAAGGCAAAATCACTACAAGAAAAGGAACAATTTTAATAACATCCTCCATCGGAATGTTTTCTAACCCACCCCCCAAAAAAGGCCCAACTCTCTCTTCTCTCAACTCTCCGCTAAAAGTCGGGACAAAAGAGAAATGGACTTAGGCACATAATACAAGTCCGTGAAACTTCCCTTGATGGTCTCGTATAGAGAAAGAGATCCCAGAAAGGCCTAAAAAGCCCCAATGAAGCAGCCTGCTCGCCAACTGGTTTTAGGTATATATATTCTTCATAACGGCTGCTTCCCTTTTTCTTTTCTTTCTTTTTCTCGTTGGCCATCATACAGAGCGAACCGAGCGAGCCAACAAAGCCCAGCAAAGCGTAAAAGGCAGGGAAAAGCCCCTGCAGGCCATTTATCGCCGTGGCGGAGCTAGATAAAAGAGACACGAAGCGGCGGCAACTTCAAAGGAAACCCCATTTCCCCCCCCCCCCACACCCAACGGACTCTGAACTTGGCCCACCGCCCTTTTCCTTTTATACATTCTTTCGGGTTTCTGCTGCGCCTCAAGGACCCGACAGAGTGCATCGCGTATATATCTATCTATATTTATATATACATTTCGCGCTATCAGCTGTTTTTTTGCAAGTTAATTATTATCACCCACCAGTCAATAACAGCAGAGTTAGAAACCCTTTCAAAGAAGCTTTACCAGTGGCATTCAGTAAGAGCACGGGAAATAACAATATAAAAAATCAAGTAGAAGTAAAAAGCGTAAAAATAAGTAGAAGATAGCGAGTCATTAAACCAAGGTCGATCTGTTATCTGGGAACACGAGAGTCCTCGGGAAACAACCAAAACTCGAGAAAACCAGGGCGTGGTGGTTGGCGGAGAAGCTATAGCGTGTCCAGCTCCGCCCCTTTTTTTCATGGCGCACAAGGTTTCATTTCCATTTCGCTATGGCCGGCACGGCGGCGGTACGCGGTACACACAAAGGGATGCCGACAACCGGTTTGCGTGGGGTGGTGGTTAAGATGGGGGGTTGGAGGGAAGGCAAGAAAATTGTTTCGGGCCGAGATGCCGCCAAACACGGGTCAGGGAATGGAACATGGAAATGAAAAGACGTACGAGAAAAGGGAAAGAAGAGGAAACAGCCAGAAAATATACGTCAAAGAATACAAGGAGCGCCCTTGTCTTGTTGTAATGTAGCGCTTTGACACGGCTCTCGATGACGTAAATGATTGCTCCCGCCGCTTATTGACTATATTGCCAATGCCTTCCTTTTTTTCTTTTACCTGAGATGTGGCGGTACCCATTGAGGAGTTTGGTTTTCCACCATTTGACCACTTGCGCCGCCATTTGCCTAGAAAGAAAGGAGAGAAAAAACATTACTCATTGCGTTCGAGGAAATGTTGTACTGTAGGGTTTCAAAACGTACTTAAAGCTAGACTGCAAAGAAATCTAATGGTAAATGGCCAAGATGAAAAGAGAAAGAAAGGCGATAGAGATAGAGACCAAAAGCTGAGCAGAGCAAGATAAGAAAAGGTGTAATTACTAATCCGTCCGTTCGGTACAACAGCGCCATTGGCCTATCAAACGTCTTTGTACAAAGGACTCGCCGCCACAGCCACACAGCCGCCGCCGAAAAAGGGGCCAACGCAGGCCAAGGCAGGAAGAAAAATAAAGAGGTGGGAAGGGGAGGGAGTAGGTGGATGGAAAGCGAGGAGAAGGGGAAGATGGGGTGGAAGGGAGACCCAAGGAAGGCAAGAATGCCTACTACTATCGACCAAGAAGAAGCCGCGCCAGGGTATACACACGGCCACCCGAAATGAATTTTGGCTCTTGTCAAGCCAAAAGGAAACCCGAAAGTTTCCTTTTTCTTCTTTCTTTTGGCCCAGCGCAGCTTCCTGCTTTGCTAAGCGTGTGTGAACAGAACGCAGATTGCAATACGCACATTCTACACACACTCACACATGGGAAAAGGACCAAAAACTACCAATCTTGACCGTGGACCGGGTCTTTTGAGTTGTATGAAAAAAGTAATGAAAGAACTGACCCAAAATGGACCGCGCCACACGCAATAACAAAACATGTTCATCATAAGCACAAAGCTTGCATGCGAGAAAAGCCGCTTAGGAAATCAAAGCAAAAAAGGTTTACAAACGTACTTGGTCTTTGAAAGAGATTCCTATTCACGTCATGTCAATTGCAAAAAATTTATATCCAAAGTGGTGTATAAATATCCGAACTTAATAAAAGCGCACACATGATTCAAGGAACTCGTTGCAGGTAGATAATTCCTTGTACAAACACTCGGCACACTACCAATGACAAATATTCGAGAACTTGACGTATAAACGCACGTCCACCAACTGCTGAACGAAGGAACTTGCACCAGCAACTGGCACGACAGCCTTCAGAATATTTGGGTGCTAATTTACTGCGCCAGCAGAATTTGTAGATGTTTCATGAACTAGACGCCATCTATGAGCGACTCTAATAACCACGCGAAGCCGTGTAGTTTTCCCGGAATGATTCCGTCTCGATCACAGTGGTCGCGATCAATCCAACACGTTCTCCAAAGTTTTCTCGTGTGCTAGGTTTGAAAGGCTTGGCACACGGCTCTGGTGTGCTTTTAGACGTTTCCAGCAGTTGAGTTAAGTTAGGTTAGGTTAAGTTAGGTTAGGTTAGGCTAGGTTAAGTTAAGTTAGGCTAGGTTAGGTTAATTTAACTTAACCTAAACTAACTTAACCTAAACTAACTTAACCTAAACTAACTTAACCTAACCTACTTAACCTAACCTAACTTAACTCAACTGCTGGAAACGTCTAAAAGCACACCAGAGCCGTGTGCCAAGCCTTTCAAACCTACCACACGAGATAGGTGTGCTAGACTTTGGAGAACGTGTTGGATCAATCTAGGGTGTTTTGTAACGGTATCGCCATCCAGTTAGTCGTCAAAACACTAATGGATTGAAGTTCGTTTGGCACAGGATTAAAAATTTTTATCATGAATGAAGTTGGAATTGGCACAAAAATCCGTTTTTTCAGTTTGGACTTACGAGGAACTTCATTTCACGACCAAGGGAACAAACGATAACTACGCTGTTTCCCACGAACTGCTCCTCCCAAATTCTGCGAAGTTTTTCGGCACAGAGCGCATCACTAATTGCAAAGTAAGCTTCTTGGATAGGCAGATCCCGAGTTAAAATACTTCTCCAGGCTTCCCAGATTTCTTCGTTAGAATCTATTTTCCATATCTCAGGGCAGCCGCTGCAATTGAGTGTTTTGATCGGAATATTATGCGGCTGCAGCACCTTTAGCAAGGTGAGGAAGCCTTGACCACTGATTGCCACATTGGTGGCCAAGCTTAGCTTCTCCAACATCGTCATCCCAATCAAAGCTCTATGCGATAGGAAAATGAAGCTTACAGTTAGAAATAATCCACCTTTTGATGCTTAAGTTCATACGTGCTAAGCTGTCCTAAGATGATATCCGTCATGTGACAGCGAGAAAGGTCAACCTGGGTTAAGCAGCACTGATCTCGCTGGAGGACATACGTCGAGATACAACGAGGCAAATGTTCGGCTTGTATTTCGCTAGACACACCGCCCGAGAATGACAATTCGGAGACGTAATCAGCTCGAAGGTGTCGCAACCAGAGCTGTATTCCATTCTGCGTCCAGTTATTGTAGCCCAAGTGCCACTTTCGAACGGAACTTTGGTTCAGCCCGTCAATAAGCCCGGAATCGCGTTGCTCAAACAGTTTGCTGTCCACAAAACAGTGTTCCAATCGTAGATCCTTCAAGGGCAGTAGCCGCAAGCATACAGCCAGGTATGGCGCAGCAGCGTTGCCCAAGGGATTAAAACTTAGGTCTAAAAGATGCAAGTTCTGCAACAAAAAATGCTTTATTGAGTTAAAAAAAATACTTAAACTTAATTTCCAAGTAAATCTTCCACAAAAAGTACGAGTTCTACCTGCAAAGGCTGCTTATCTGAAGACGAGGTTTGCAAAACTTCCGCCAAATGCGCCAATCCCGTGGCAGTAATTAAATTCGTGCGTAATTCCAAATGCGTTAGCATAGGCATAGTAGGTAACGCTGCACACAATGTCTAAGCTCGATAGCCATTAATGTAATTCTTTTAAATGCAAAACACTTACTTTAAATAATTCGTCCGTCACCAGATTGGAAGACAAGCACAATTCACGTAGACTGCTTTGCGAATGCAGTGCCCTAGCCAACGGCGTTAAGGTAGTCGGCCCCAGGGCTAGATTTCGCATATCAAGGATCCACGAAGCTTCGACCTTCCCCATGTGTTTGAGGACAACTTCATTTACATCTAAAAACATAACTTCGAATTACTTAAGCCTTCTGGAAAAAGGAACAAGAAAGGTGAATGTACTGGCTTGAAGGGCGTGGCATGCATTGACATAACGAGTCTCTGGGGGCGGTACGTGCCATTGTTCCACTTGGCCATGCACTTCCTCATCGATGTCCAGGACCATTGTAACTGGGTCATCGCGGCTCAGTAAAGCTCCTTCTTTAGTGATTAAAGTGAGTACTGGCCTTACACCAGTCAGGCTAAGTTGTAAAATAAATTTTAAGCATATTGTGTATGCATAACTTAAACGAATATACTCTTGATAGCGTTTCGCAGCTTCTTCAGCCAACCAAGACACATTGCGGAGCTGCGTCGAGGCAGCGTCGGGTATAGGAATAAGCAGCAGTTTGTCCAATACTCGCACTTTAACTCTGGTATTGCGACTATTCGCCTGAGAGGACAAATATCAGAATTAAAATGCCGACATAAAACCTATACAGTGGTGCCAGGCACAAGGAACGCCTTGCATAACGAACGTTCCAACTTATAAACGCGCGCGCGGGCCGGAAAATGTTCCGCATAACAAATGAGGCTCTGCATTATGAACCGAACGCGCGCTGTGTTATTTTTTACATCTCAAATTTATGGAAAATTCAGTCCTTTTTTTGGGAGTTGTCATAATTTGACCTAATAATACCATTAGTGGGAAGAGTAGAAAAGCAGTTACTACTGAAATGAAGCAAGAAATCATAGACAAAAATGACTCAGGAGCTAGAGCTGTGGATCTCGCAGCTGAATATGGAGTGATCTAAGGTGGCCATTAGTTTGCTTACACGTACACAGAAAATCTATTAATGATGTTGCTGTTTGTTTGGATTAATGAAAGGAGATATAGACACGCAGGAAATAATTTGTGGGAAAGCTAGGGTCAGTCACGCATGAAGAGCTTAAAGATCCACTCCAGGAAGAAGCTCACGAGCTTCAGAACAAGAGGAAGAAGGGTTCAAAGCCAGTAGGTGGTGGTTTCATAGGTTTAAAAAAAAAGAAGTAGCGTAATGCAAAAGTGTTGTTTTGCAAAATTACGTTTTTTCGCGATTTTGGACTGGTCTCGGTAATGGATCAAAAGTATTCCCAAAGTAACACGTAGGAAACGGCGTCCCACATAACGAACGCCGTTCTGGAACGGATTACATCCGTTATGCGAGGCACCACTGTAATTTAATAATGATCCAAAATGATCCAAAAAATATACACCTGCTTACTAACAGGAACTGATGGATGTAAGGGAGTACTGACTTCTCTAGAATCATCAATGGATATGATTTCTATATTGGGGGATCCTGGACGGAAAAGGGTAGGATCTTCATGGTACCCCTGGTCATCGGCATTTGGTCTGGTAACGTAAGAAGTCTCAGGAGTATTTGCATCTCTTCTTGCTCTCTTTTGAGTCGATTTAGGAGAAGGTGTACACGTTTCTTTAGAACGGGAAAAAGTTGTGGTGAAAAAATTATCCAGTCTTCTTCTCTTCACAGCTTTGTTCGCTTGACTTTTTAAGTCGTCTTCAAGCCAATCGTCTACCACGGTTTTTTCATCCACTAATGCTTGACGAGGCTTCATCGCTGAAGTAACCTTGGGCGCTAACGATTAAAGCAGAACTACTATAATCATTTATAAAAAAATACTTCTTCGCGAACTCCTTTGCGTTTACTGCCTACATTCTCCATCGCTTCTAAATAGCTCTGGACCGGCGCAGAAGAAGCTGATGGTTGTGGGACAATCATATGTTCCCAAGACTCGGTTTCTTCTTCCGAATCTGACGATAAACGCATCGGCTCTGGCGACGGGTTCCCAGCCTCATCATCGACAATACTCGTTTCCGGAGCCTCAATTCCCACTAACGCCCAATCGACAATTTTTTTAATGCTAGATAAATTAAAATTTTCTTACGTCGTTGGAGGGTTGCTTGTAACTCTTCTTCCATATTCATGCATTTCGAGCCCAAACTTGCCTCTATACTGCGACCAACACGTTTTCGCCACTGTCGTAAGCAATCCAATGGTGTTTCCCCCTAACAACAATGAAACTTTAGCGAAAAAATCTTCATAAACGTAGTTCAGAACTACACCTTATCAGTTTTGGCGGTGACATTGGCGCCTTTCTCTATTAGCAGTCGCATGACGTCAATATTCCCACATGAAGCCGCGTCATGCAGCGGCGTCACTCCTTCGCAGTGAATACCTCCTCGATCATTAACCCAGGCCCCGTATTCCAGTAAGAGAGCCATGATTTCCAAATGATCGTGATTGGCCGCCTCGTGCAAAGGCAGCCAGCCGCAATTATCCCTTGGATTAACACAATGTCCCTACAATGACCCAATTTTTAAAGCCACACGCGTTTTACTTTAATTTGAAATACTTGTTGTAAAAGTCGCCGTACAGCGCTGAGATTACCAGCAATACAGGCTCTATGCAAAGCTGTTTCGCCCTTCTCGTTGCGTTTTTCCACTTGTCGACCTCTCCTAAGACGAGGGCGTGTCCCTGACGCGGGCTCTTCCCCCTCACTCGAGTCCTCTTTCCCGCTATCTAGAAAAAGCCGAGCAGTTAGGAAAATTAATAACATAATAAACTAACTTTGAAGAATACCATAAGCGTCACTTAAGTCCACGTCCTCCTCTTCTACATTAGTTTCGATTTCTTCTTCTTCGGAGCCACTTTCCGGCTCTTCCGGAATCCCAAAGCGTTCACACAGCTCCTTGACTTTTTCTTGGGTCTTTTCTATTTTTTATAATAAGATTTGATAAAAATAATCAACTAAAAGGCGTTATTTCAAGCTATACCCCCTTCTTTGTCTAGTTTTAAGCCCTTTTCAACTACTTGCAAAGCATGGAGGGCGTCTACCATCAAACGAGGCGAATCTGCTATTTTTGCATGCTTAAAAGCCATGTCGTAAAGGTTTTTCAGAGTTTCATAAGGCGCGCCATTACTCTCTTCAGCGTTGGCGAGGTTCAGCAAAGTTTTGCAGGCCTATAAACTCCAAAAATGTTTCATTTTGTCTTTCTAAGTCGCTTAAGTACTTCTTTAGAATTGTTTATGCTGTTGTAAATGTCAAGCTCTTTTTTTATATTTTCAATGGCTTCCTGAAACTGCTTCAAATCCATGTAAGTAGCACTCAACGAATAGTACAAGGGAGCCAAATCCCTTTCTGCTACTCGGGCTTCTTGAGCCACCTGGAAACATGATTTTGGCGTAATAAAGTGAACCAGTGACGGTATTTTTCCTTACTTGTACGGCTTTTACATAGAACTGAACTGCGGCAGAGAAAAGCTTCAGCCCACTACACAAGTCCCCCAGACGTTCGAAGAGTTTGTACTTTTTTAAAAGATCTCCATTGTCCATCGCACTCAATTCGTCTTCCGTTCGACAAATTCTAATGACTGCCTTCAGATTTGAATCCAACTTCTCCCTCTCTTGGTCAGTAATAATCGCTCCACCAAGGGCAAGCTTACGATTGGCAAACAAATGGTGCTTTGCGCCCGGAAAATCTTGCAACACAAGCATAATCTAAAAAAAGGTAGAATAAATTACAAAAGTAAAATGGGTACCTTGAGTAAATTGACTTACTTGAGCTTTGAGGTTCCGTACGTCAAACTGCATAAGTGTATTTTTTAGCAGCTTGGCAGTCGCTAAAGCCAAATTAGCGTTTCTAAGAGCCTTTCGGCAATCCCCATGCTTGTATAGGATGTCCGCCAAAGAATAATAGCAACGCTGCAGGTCTTCCTCGAGTTCATTACTAACGCAAATACTCAGTGCCTGAAAATTGTATATATTATTTATAGATTCTGAATTCTAGGTAGATTTACCTGTTTGAGGAGATCAATGGCTTGGATAGTCTTATTCTGATATTCGCAAACTACGCCAATGTTTAAAAAGAGTCTCGCTTTCATTTTCATGCGTTCTGACGTACTCACGTTCCCATCTTTTAACCTTGAAGAACGCAAAATTAGTTTTGCCACCTACAGATTTAAGAACTTGGGTACTTTTCACAAACAGCCAGACTTTTGATGAAAGCTTGCTTAGCTAAAGAGAGGGCTTTCTTTTGATTATCTTTTTCGGCGTTTGTTTCATATGATTCTGCCTGAAAAAGGTACGTTCTACCCAAAGTGGCCAAGGCTCTTTGCTCTTCTAATAAGTTATTGGCCTCTCTTGCCAGATCTGCAGAAACATATGAATTTTAAATCATAAATAAAAGAAGATGAAGTAAAGGTGTATGCCTAAGTGCTTGTGCTGGTGCCAGAGAGCTGTGGCATAATCCCCCAGTTCACAATAAACTTCTCCCACTTTCCTATGCGCAACAGCAACGCCAATACCATCTCCCAGGACTTCGCAAGCATTTTTCTCCTCCTAAAACGTACAAAAAGACTATTTAATTGCATATTGCAGTTAGACTAGGTATTACGTGATGGATAAAAAAGTAGAAACCAACCTCATGTTCGAACAAAGATTCCGAAAACTTGCCATTCCGACTAAGGATCTCGCCTAGTAAATTGCAGACCGTAGCCACCTGCTTTAAATCACCTTTTTTTAAAGCTTTTTGTTTATCCAATCGTAATCCTACGGAAAAAAAATTACATATTTATTACTTGTACAAATCTCATGATTCTTTAGTTTACGACAATACAAGATTAAGCTAATTTATTACTTACTTGGAAGATCCTTTAAAGAGAAATCGGCCATGTTTGTACCTTAAAAATCACAAAACTTGTTAAGGTACCTAAGATTAATTGCACAAATTGATAGTAAAATGTTTGACTATATCATAATCAGCCACAAACCTTTCTCACTTGACGTAAACAACTAGGTACCGGTCTTGGCGCCATGATCGGAAAATAATGTATCGATAAAGAGTGAATAAGCGATTTTTGACTAATAATTGACCATCAGAATCGAGCGGTATTTTTATTTTAAACGCGTAACTTGCAGGATTCAAATTACCGTAATTAACGACTGATTAAATTAAATTAGCATACAAGGGAATTTGTCTGAACGAGTAGACAACATTATTATAAATATGCAATTACTATGCATTAAATTATGATATTTGAAATGTACATAAAAAAGCTAACCGGGATATGCATGATACGTAATGAAGAGTTATAATAAACAGGAAGGTCATTTTTAACTCACTTTCTCTTTTGCCGATATCTTCGTCACGCAACGAACGTAGTTTTTTCACCCAAGGTAGATATCACTGCGTGCTCCACTACATACTTAAATGAAGAGCGGGATGACCTAGAAATCTAGCTGAATCATGCTGACCACACGTAAAGGACGACTACCATCTCCACTAACAAATTATAACGACAAGGGAAGTTCGGTAGCCCTACGAACGACATGACCTCCAAATAATAAAGGCCTAATACCGACCTTGAACCTTTCACATCTGCCGAATCAGGTATCTTCCCCTCCGTCGAAGCGAATTGGACAAACAATTGGCCATTGAACTCTAATCGTACATCTACGAAGTTGAAAAAATAAGCTAAATGTTTCTGATTCTGATGTATCTCTTGAACAACATTTTGTCCGGATCAAACATTTAACAAAATCTCGTTATAGCACATTTGAAAGTCCAAAAGCAACTGCGGCAATGCGAAATATGGTTTTCACCTCAGTGGCGACCTCCACAAAAAGTAGTGAACCCTTCTCGAACCATCCCCGCTCTGATCCTTTTCCTCACGCGAAGACCCTCCATTACGGTGATGAACATAAGCACCCATTAACTTTTTTGCGTATACTTACATAAGCACACAATGGGTCGTAGCACAGACAAAAGGTGGGTAGAAGTCAAGATGTTCCCAAGGTTTCCTCAACTTCTTCCGCGTAGAAGGTTCTACAGGAGGGAATGTTTCCTTTTCACAAACCCCCAACAATTATTACAGGCGTGTGGGCTTGCAATTCGGTTGTTCCATATAAAAGACGTTCCTTCGGTAACATCAACAATCAGTCTCTTAGTTCCTCTTGGTATAGACAAACCAACTCATAACTCAGCACAACCATGAAATCCTTTCTGGTAAGTAATTTGACTTAATTTTGCTAAAGTTATTGGGGGAATCACATAATTAAGAAAACTTAAATTAATAACTGAACTATATTACTGTTTCAAGGTATCCTTACTGGCCGTTATGATGTTGCTTGCCATGACAGTCCAAGCTTTTCCAACAGAAGCTGAATCAGTAGATATAGTCGCTCCTCTTGAAGAAGTTTCAGCAGACTTGGTCGGAGATGAGCATAAATGGAAAAGGTACGGAATACGTCGTGGCTACGGAGGGTATGGATATGGGGGCGCTTACGGTTACCGTCCAAAGAAGTGGTACAAGGGCTAAAACCATCGTAGCGATATACATTTTTATTACGGCAGTAATCCATCGCCTCATCTGAGAATCGACATTTTGTACACTTTCACAGTTGTCCGGTTTTTTTTCGCCTTTTTCATGTTGGAAATATGGTGAATACAATAGCCTAAACTTACCTAACTCACTTTTAATTGCACCATCTGCGGAATGATATTGTCTTAAAGTTGAGTATTGACTAGATCCATATCTCAGTCCAGATTTTTCTGATTACAGAATCATATATCATGTTTAACTAAAACGAAAAACTCCTTAGTAAATTTTGAATTCAAGACTTTGCCAATTTTTTTGTTGTTCTTGTTAAGGACTCAATACTGCTTAAGGGGTTTGTAATGCCTTTTTTGTTAAAAATTTAAATACTGCCTTAAGGTTTTAGCCTAGAAATTAAAACTAATCGCGTAAAATCACTACATCATTAGAACAAGAATGTTCTGGCTTGAAGAATCGTCCTTCAACATCATGAAAAAGTTTATGTCAAAACTTCTACGTGTCTGTTATAAAATGAATACCGACCTTGATGAACCTGGAGTATATGTGCTTCGCCTGTGTAATACGGGAGAAGAAAGCAATATAAAATGCTACACGTTGTCCGTTACAGCATCAGTCTTCTCACAGGCAATCCCAGAAAGATAAGGCAAATCATAACATCAAATGAGATTTTTCACAGCAAAACATAAAATGGCCCGTTCTCTTTCCTCTCAAGTAAGCTCCTTGTTCAAAATATGTACTTTAAAATAATTACGGAATGTTACTTCCCAAAAGGCACGAAATTGGTTCCAGCTACTGTTGGTACTGGTCGTAATAATTGCGGTGGTTAGTGCTACACAGGGCGACAACAACGACAAGAAGCCGATTGTTCTGGCTGTTACTCAAGACCTTAAGGGCAACGACTTTTTCTTTAAACACTATTACAGCGATCCTTATGCTTATGGAAGATACTATAACCACTATCGTCACATTTACCCCGTCTATAGGAAGAAGTTCTGGTGGTAAGGTCAACCGCACTTTGTCTCCAGTTTTAAAACTTGTATGTTACGCAATCTTTCTACTTCCGTATGTCTGTTGTGATAAAATAAAAGATAGTGTGCTAACCATAAAAACCAAACAATTTAATTACTATAAACAGGGCTTGCTATAAGGATACTAAATGAATCGGAAACTGAAGAAAGTTTTCTTTTATTTAATATTTCTTTGCTAGAGAGTATAACCATGAAAGGCTAAACACAAACATAAGTCTTCGTTTATAAAAATGTACTTACTTATTATACTTTATAATATTAATTATCATGGGGGAACACGTAAATAAAAACAACATAAACTTTGTGTATATGCTGCTCTGGTTGTACAGTCACTAACCTGGCGCTAATCAGGCGGCTAATCATGCTGCTCTGGTCTTACAGTCACTAATCAGGCGGTTACTTAGAGCAAAAGTAGCTGCGATTCTTAGATCATAAACACTATAGATAGGGCATGGATACGCTGCGGTGTGCTCCGATTAAAGGCGGACGCATGTCGTAGATTTTCCCACCGAATGGCGGCTTTCATTGGCGTTTCCATGGTTTGGCTTCTGTATCGCTTGATCCAAACCAAGCGAGGTTTAGAATTTAATGAGAAAGAATGGTGTAACAGTGCTCATTTCGACGATTCCCAAGCCAGATAGCTCAGCCAATTCACTGCTGCTAAGGCTATCAAAATATACGGACTGCTAAGGCTATCAAAATTAAGACTGGTAAAACTAGTACTGGAGTATTACATAAAAGTGCGTTAATTACCACCATTGTAAGAGCAAATTCGAAAAATTCAAAGGCAAAGAAATCGAAACAGAGTAACCAAAAAAATAAAATTCAAAAGCCAGTGAAACTACGGAGTTCCAATCAATTTGTCAAACAAGTTTAAACTACGAAAGTGGCTTATAACATGAATTAAATTGCGTGACATGCAAGCACAGAGTATACAGAGGTAGCATGCAGGCCTCTCCTTATTATGGCCATTTTGTTACCACTTCCAAAAGCTCTAGGGCATTCGCCGAGTGGACAGGATTTGTCGGAACCTGTTTTATACTGATTTGCTTCCGTATTCCATAGGAATTTGTATGCTGCTTCACTTCTAATTCATTTTCATAACTCAATTTTAGTTGCATCATCTGAATAATGGTATTGTACATTTTCTTATTTTAAGGTTTCAATGACCATATTAAAAACATCCCTATAGTTAATTTAAAATTAAATGTGTTTTTTTTTTCAGTGTCTTTTGTTAAAGACTGCAATAGAATAGAAAGAAAGAATAGAAAGACTGCAATAAAGAATGCTTAGGTATTTCTTAATGGCTTTCTTGTTAAAAATTCAAACGCTCCTTTAAGGTTTGAGCGCTAGAAATGAAAACTAATAGCTTAAGATCACTTTTTCGAAGAAGAATGTTCTGTCATGAAAAATCTTCTTTCGTCATCATGAAAAAGTTACGTCAAAACAAAATGCCTATTGACCTTGGTGAACCGAACTTTACGTGCTTCGCCTATGCAGAATGGAAGAGGAAATTAGCATAAAAATGCTACAGCATCACTTTGCTCACAGCCAATCCTAACAGGACGAGGCAAATCACAGCATCAAATTGAATTTTGTACAGTGAAAAATGCAATGGCCAACTCTCTTTCCTCCCGGGTGAATCCTTTATTCAAAATGTCTACTTCACAATAATTATGGAATGTTGCCTCCCAAAAGGCGCGAAATTGGTTCTCGCTACTGCTGGTACTGGTCGCAATTATTGCTGTGGTTAGTGCTACAAAGGGCGCCAAGGATGACAAGAAACCCAATGCTTTGGCTGCTTTGCCTCAAGACCGTAAGGGGAACGACTTTTTCTTCAAGCACTACAACTACAATCCTTATGTTTATGGAAAATAAATCACTACTAACGTCCTAGGGCGCCGCCACCGATGCCTTTGTGGTAAATAGTGACAAAAGTCAGTAGGAAATATGGTCATTACAAAGCTTATTACAAAGCATCCTTTACCACCAGCATATGAGGGCAAAACTGATACATCTCGAGGTACCTTTTCCTGACCTTCGAAATGGCTGTAGCTCTGAAAACGCCACAATTGCATAATTATATAAGCACCCAGGTCAAGCTTTTTCCAAGGAATCCTCCATTTGTTTGGGTAAGGTTCTACAGGCAGATCCTCTCTTGTATTGCAATTATGGTCTTCTGTGGTCAAGTAAGGTCAGTTACTGCTGCCTATAAAAGACGACTCCTCAAGTGCAAACAACCATTAGTTCGCCTTCATCGACTCCACTTTGCGTTAAGAAACCCACGAAACTCAGCCCAACCATGAAGTCATTACTGGTAAGTTTCCTAAACATGCGCGACGAATTCGATATTTTACTACAATCGTTCAGGAACACTATTGAACTCAATTAAGCTCTGCTTTTATGATTTTAAAGATTTTCTCGTTGGCCATGATGGTACTTCTAGCTGTAACAGTGCAAGCTTTGCCAGCTGAGCATGAATCAGTCGGCCTGGCCGGAGGCGCCGTTCCTCGCGAAGAATTTTCGGAAAATCTGGCACCCGAACAGACTAAAAAGAAGGACGAACACGATCATCACGATCACCACGATCACCACGATCACCATCACAAGTGGTAGAAGGGTCAAGTAAACCGTCTTTTCTAAGCCCGTACTTCCACCTACAGTTTGGTTCCATCCAACGGGATCTATCGTCCTTATACCTATACTCAATTGTTTCCTCTTTTCACTTTTTCACAGTAAAAACGGTCAATACAGAGCACTCGATTATGAACTCGCTTCTACTTCTAATCTTAATAAGCAGGAGTATGATCTCTGATCAGTTATCACCTGTTCACACTTTTTCTGCATGACTTGTAAGAGATAACAGAGTAACAACAGTAACCCTTATTTCGCTTCCCTTCTTTTGGTGATTATTACACGTTATATATCACCCGACAAGCAATATACAAAATGAGAACGACTGGACCTAGGAAGGCATGGAGTAAGAAGACATGATCTTTGCCTCAACAGTAACAATGAGTGGTACAAGCATTCCATAATCATGCGTTCCACCGTATCTTCCCTCTCTCCACACCTATCACACGTGCTATTTCTTCTTAGATTAAATCTGTACATCCATGATCCTGTTTTTCCGTGTACACATCCAGTGCCGTATCTCCGCCTAGGCAAATTAGGCAGCTGCCTAGGGCTCCCATCCTCGGAGGGGTCCCGGGCCAGGTGCCGAAGTGGTATACGTTAAGGGCACAAGACAAAGAAAAGAAAATGTCAATTTTTCCGTACGAAATATTAATTTATGTAATAGTATGTAAAATAACTGGAGATCATTTTGGAGACTGTGAAAAAGTTATGTCTTATAGCCTCAGCTACCGAGTGATTGGCGGTGGTTAAAGGCCTAACTTTCGTTCTATAGTTCACCAGTTCAAATCCCGACACCAGGGCCGTCTTATCGCATGGGCCAACTGGGCACAGGCCCAGGGCCCCACGAGGCTAGGGGGCCCATCCCGACCTGTTTAGGAGCCCATTTTGGACCTTTGCCCAGGGGCCCACGAGGTAATATATTTTCATGTAGGTTTAAGTGTAATTAGATTAGTTTGAGCTTGGTTAGGTTTAGTTTGGTTAGGTTATATTATGTTTAATTAGGTTAAGTTAGTCTGGTACTGTGTACCTGACTAATAAGTAATGTATGCTTTCTCGAACCTTTTTCCATAAAGGAAACGTCAACAGGCTGAAAGCCTACGACGTGATCAAATTTAAAAAAAGAAGTTAGTCAGCTTTTGTAAGCCAGCGTAGGTTCTTTTCTCCGCTTTTCATAATTCGCGCTTCAATGAAAGTGGCAACACATTCCGACGAAGGGTACCACGACTGGAAAAATGCTGGTCAGAGGATGAAGGATCATGAAAATTCAGACGATCACAGGTCAGCGTGTGCGACGCTGTTAGCGAGGAAGAATGTTGGCGGTAGAGTTGACAAGAGTCTTGTGCTTCAAACGGAAGAAGAAATAAAATACTGGCATGAGGTTTTAAGGCGGATTGTTGCTGTTGTGAGGTCATTGTCTTCACGTGGATTGCCGTTTAGAGGTTCACATGAGAGATTTGGGTCGAGAAACGGTGGGAACTATGTTGTGACGCTAGAACTTTTGGCTGAGTTTGACCCTTTTCTGGACACGCACATAAAACGCCACGGAAACAGAGGATACGGCACAACATCGTATCTCTCGTCTACAATATGGGATGAAATTATCAACATCATGGCAGAAAAGGTCATAACCACGATCGTTACTGAGGTAAAGCATGCTAAGTATTTTTCCATCTCTGTCGACTCGACTCCTGACATCTACCACGTGGATCAACTATCATTCATAGTACGATATGTGTCTGCAGAGAGATGTCCTGTCGAACGATTTTTAAGATTCGTACCGAATTGTGGCCATAAAGCAGAAGATCTGGCTAACGTTGTTCTCCAGACCTTGAAAAATCATGACTTGGATATCGCCAACTGTCGCGGACAGTCTTATGACAACGCAAGCAACATGTCGGGTGTATATTCCGGTCTTCAAGCGAGAATAAAACAAGTGAATCCTCTGGTAGTTTTCGTCCCCTGTTCGGCTCACTCTCTGAATCTTGTCGGATCATGTGCTGCTGAGTCTTGTGAGGCTGCTATATCTTTCTTCGGTACTTTACAGGAACTGTATAATTTTTTCTCGATGTCGACACACAGATGGGAAGTTTTGTTATCTCAAGTGAAGCCAAACTCAACAGTTGTAAAGAGCCTTTCTCAGACAAGGTGGTCGGCTCGGAGTGACGCCTGCCGAAGTCTCTGTTGCTCCTGGAATGAGATATTGGCAGCTCTTCAGATAATCGCTAATGACACAAGTGAAAAACCATCTACGCGTTCTGACGCTTCATGTCTTTATAATTCGATCGACTCCCTGGAAACGTGCTTCATAATATCCTGGAGAGATTTAAAAAAGTGAGCAAATCTCTGCAATCTGTGAGAATCGAACTTGGTACGATCGCTGAACTTTACCGGTCCTTGGTAACATACCTAGAAGATTTAAGGAAAGCCGGTACCTTCGATCATTATGAGTCGAAAGCTATGGAAAGAAGTGGTGAACAGAATTACGCATACGATATGAAGAGGAAACGTAAGCGAAAAGTCCGGTTTGACGAAGTAAAGGAAAAGGGGGTCGAACTACCGCCTCCGGTCGACTCCGAGACCGGCAGGGACAGATTTAGAGTCACCGTCTTCAACGTCATTATTGACAGGTTGATTGCAGAACTACAGAGACGTGGCTCTGCTTACCAGAATTTAAGTCAAAAGTTTGACTTTCTCACGAAGCTTCGTAATTTGGAATCTCAAGACATCCGTAATGGAGCACTGAACCTGCAAGCTTTCTATCCAGGGGATTTGGATGGTACTTTGGAAAACGAGTGTCTACACCTGCGAGCTCATTTGTTGTCGGCTGAGGCTAAATGGGGGAAAGAGTTATCGTCACTGGACGTATACAAGTACATTATGGAAAAAGGCTTTTTCGATATTTACCCAAACGTGGGAATAGCGCTTCGGATGCTGTTATGCACACCGGGGTCAAATTGTTCGACAGAACGGTCGTTTTCAGCATTAAAGAGAGTAAAGAATTATTTAAGATCTACCACAGAAGAGAACAGACTTAATTCACTATCTGTGCTGTACATAGAGTCAGAAATAATGTCGTCTGTGGACTATAGTGAAGTCATCCGTTCCTTTGCAAGAAGAAAGTTCGTCGCGCGGCAATGTAATCTTGTAATTATATGTAAATATACAAATTATAATGTGAAAAAGTACAGTTGGTACTTGCTTATTTCATTTTTAAGTCTGCTTGCCTACTTTCTAAAGTCAAAGTGCGTTGAATAAATAAAAAATAAAGGTAAAGTCATTTTTTTTGCTACGTGTCAAAATGGGGTCCCCGACTCAGTTTACTGCCTAGGGGGCCCTGGGTCGCTAAATCCGGCACTGTTGGCTTGCCCTAAGTGCAAAACGCCAACCCAAAAAGCACGAAAAGGTGAAGAGAGAGTCAGTCTTTAAATTCGTTGTTCGAATGTTAAATAAAGCTGCTACAGAACCTGTGTAGTCATCTGAAAGTATGATAGTGTCAGACATTAGCAACTATTGGCGATTTTCTTGTTCACCTGTTGTGATCTAACATTTCGATGTTTTAGGTGCTAGCAGCTTAGCATTTTATGCGTTTCATATTTTTCCATAACGGTTAGATTGCCGCCTGAATTGACTATACAACTTTCATTCATGCAAGAAATAGAAGACATTTCATTGAATAGTTTCATCCAAATGATTCCAGAATGATGGCGAACTTCATCAAATTTAGTTGTTCTTTTGCACGCGTATGACGTGGGTCAAAAACACGGATTTGCCCGCTTTCATTGCTAAGCCGGAACTCCAAGCTACGGGTTCCAACCGGGCTTTTACAAGTCAAATATCATAATTCTATAAACACTAGTCGAAAAGTTTAAAAATAACTACGTAAAAAACACAGGAAAGACAATCATAATAGAGTCAACCTAACCGCCTTAAAGTTTAAACTATCCTTTGGTAAATTTAGGACTAAAAGGATCATAATATCTGGAAATTAATTCTCTTTCATATGTAAAAAAGCGTGCAAATCTATGCGACAGTTCCTCTTGAGAATTGTTAAAGATTCCAGATACACGACTTCACATCGTCTTCAAAATTGATGCCCTTCCTAGTGAATACATTGTAAATAAACGAAGCCCTCTATTATCATTAACTCTTTGAAAAACCATAAGTCAACAAGAAGCAGACTCTTACTCACTCAAACACTTTAGCCGCTACTACTAACTAGGTCTTTTTTTGCGAGAAAACAGTTTCCGAAAAATTGATGCTCCTTCTTTTCCTACGGTAAACAAAATTTAAACCAAGGTGACTTCGTTCAATATTAAACCAAATACATTTGGCATTAAACAGGTATTGACCCTACTGGCCTTGTGCGCTATTGTCGTTATTACTTTGGCGGGTCCACCAGGTAGGAATGACTTGGTGCTTTGGCGAGTCAACTCGGTAACATTTAGTCTCCAATTGAGCAGAAACTGGGGCATGATGTTCTCGGTCACCGGGGGGAAGAGAAGAAAAAAAAAAAGGGGGGGGGAGAAAACAATGCAAACAAACAAAACAATATGTCGCGGCCATACGAATTAGCCGCCGCGCGACTCAAGCCATCTTCTAAGAGTAAGACAGTACCCGTCATGGAGTCATCCCTATCTCGTACGCTTCCTGCATCAGTGCCACCCGACGTTGCCCGGCCTCAACCTAATAGTGAGCCATTTAAGAAGTCTACCCGACTGGAAATACTGTGCATTGAACTTACGCAGTTTGGAGCTTGTTTCCCTTTACACCAGCCCACCACCCCACAACTACGGTCAGCTCGTGCAGAATAGCTAGCGAGTTCTGTTAATGAAGCGAAAATAGAAAGTTTCCTACCTGTAAAAAATCCGCCGTGGAAGTTACACAATCCAATCACGAGAAAACACGGAGAATACAAAAAATTTAAGTGAAAGGAACGGAGAAGCTGCCGTTCAAAGCTCCCAAACTCAACTGTAGGTGAACACAAAATATTGCGACTCTTCACACACATACACTTCAACAAATATCCTACTAATCAAGCAAGGTCACGTAGTAGATGCCGCTTATTTTGATCCCTAGTTGTTAGAATCAGCGGGTTTATGGAATTAGGTTTTAAAGGACTGATTGAAAACGTGTTGAGAAGCTTCCCTCCCTAAGCTTCAACAGTGTTCGTTGTGTTTTAGACGTGTGCTTACACAAAAAGGCGGAAACACAGAAAAAGGACAAGAAAAACGTTTCAAATGTAAAAGAGCAGGTGTGGCTCATTGAAACGACAAGTTAAATTTAAAAGATTTGCGACACAGTGAAGCGGCCGTTAAGTTAGGAATTCCTCAATCATCTCTATCAAATTGTTGAAAAATCATTACGAAATAAAGAATAGTCATTTGATAGACAAAAAACTGTAATTTTGTTATTACTATCATTGTTTTTATTTTTCTTGTTTACATCCTAAAGAACCTACGCATTTGTACACATGTAGGTACATATTTCCGATTTTCGGTTATTAGAATCTCCGCTTAATCGAAGTAATATTCTTTTGACAAACGCGAATACAATAAGCGGCATCTAATGTTGTTGGTTCCATATAAAATAAACGCAACGCCAAAGGTCGCCATTCGTAATATAGGTTGCGGCAGGAAAACAAATATGCGGTCAACCTCAAAGTCAGTTACGGAGCTCATGTGTGTAGGTTACATGAATGAAACTTACGTGTGGCAATATTTTATCAGATGTCTATTTAGCAAGGCAAATCACAGGAGCGGCAATGGCAAGCGAAAATCATCGTGAGAAGACGATAATATGCATCTTTGCAATCGGTAAAGCTCCACCCCACCCAAAAGAGAACAGAATACAGCCGTGAGTGTTGAGGACAACAACGTTAAGAATTGTGTACGATATACGACACTTACATTTATTCGTAAAGTGTTTAAAGCGGGAAAGACGAGAATTGATAGAATTGATAAGTTTACGGTCAGAGACCGCCCAATAATCCAGAACCAATGATTTTCAGGGGAAAATAAATTGCGATGAGGGAGAAAGCTGGTACCGGCATCCCTGAGAGGAAGTACGTTATTATATTGCTTTTGTTATGAGCAATCTTTAACTTATGTTTGTCTTTGAAAAAAAAAAGATGAAATGACGCGAAAGAAAGACAACTGAAAAACGAGGATGAAAATGGTATCAAACACCTGTACTAAAACGGATAAACTATTTTACTTTATCCTTTTACTATTATACTTTATCCATTTACTTTTAATCTTATTTTTAAGCTTACGAATGCTATTGACAAAGGAGACTTGGCTTCACTAAACCATGTAGGAAACAAATCCTAACGTCAAGAAAAATGGCACCCTATTTAGAAAAAGCGTGAGTTGCGCTCCTACCATCAAAAAATAAATAAAAAAAAACTCACGTTGATGAAGTTAAATTCTTGGTTACATGATCAATCGGTATAAGCATCCATAATCCGAAATGGGAAGGAAACTGGTATTAAATTTCCTGAATTTAAATTAATATTTTGTTAGTCGTTATTTAGCTTATTTTTAACTGACATATGTGTCGTTTAATGAAGCCGGCCACCTTGATTACGTCATGCCAAATCATCCCGGGAAGACGAGAATGCATCTTGGTCAAGATCAGAAAAGCTTGGTAAAGTTCGTCAAATCGGGAAAGCTCCATCCCACCGAAAAAAAAACACATGAGTGTTGAGGGCAAAAAGGTTTAAGAATCGTGTTCGACGCACGACACAAATTTTTTCGTAGTCAGTTTAAAACCGAAAACGGGATCTGGGCAATCGATATATGCATGCCGTCATATCGAGACCGTCCAAGAATCCATAATCAATTATTATCCGGGGATATAAAGAATAAAACGGAAGGAAGACAGGAATCCCTATGCGAAAATAAAATGATTAAATTGCTTTGTTATGAACAATCTTTAACTTTACGATAACGTTGACTAAGCATACATGACTTGATCAATCTGGATCACGAGATGCAAGAAAATGAACCCCTGGATAAATTAAATCCTGAACATCGAGCTTACCGAAGGAAAAATATTAAGTATTTATTTCTAAAGAACTACACACCTCGGAAAGACGGCAACTATTGTGCTTTGTGGGAGAGCAAATTTCGAGTTGAAACGTGCAAGATTAGACAAGGAATTCTACCAGCCCTAGAAAACAGACCTACCGAATAGCATTATCATTATAACATTCGTGTATCATATCTTTGCCCATATCGCTACTGGTTTTCTACTGCCGCTGCACGTTTCCGGGCATGCTCTTCGCGTTGTCTTTGCGCCATTCTGCCAGAGGTAACTCTTCCACCACAGGGCAATACAGAGCACCGCGAAACTGTGGATGTTCTCCGGTAGTCATGGGTTGTCCACACTTGCGACAGTCAGCACAAGTTTCATCAGCCGCCTTTTATCGGTGTCTCCAATCAGTTGTCCGCGGCCTCGGTGTCGGACACCGGTCGAGAAGATGGAGTCGTCCCTGATGCTAGCGAGGGTACCGAAGGTGGTGGTGGAGGCGGCGCAGATACTGGCCTTCACCAGGGTCTTCCACGGCGGATGCAGCTTCTGTCCCCAATGGAGGCAACGTCATCCGGCGACGTTTAACTTTTGCCCGGCCTACCGTGTCTTCTAGTTCCTCAAAAACAAGCGGCGGTCGAGGCATTGTTTGAGGAAGCTGGCGCGAAGGCAAAAGCGGCGTCGCACTCGTCAATGCTGGCTGGGACAGGTTAATACCCTGCAGTAGCATACTGATGTCGCAAAAGCCGGTCTTATCCTGGTACCTAAGAGTTTTAAAGAAATGTTATTATTAACCTCGAAATGTGCTGTCGTTAATAAAGTTTAAATCTTACCACAGACTCAAGGTAGTCACGTGGATGGGATACAAAATCAGGCTGGTACCTTCTAAAAGGGTGCCACTTCGAAAGACACGACTCCGTAACTCGTTGTACTTGCCCAGAATGAGCTTCCAGCAAGAAACGCAAGGAGCACCTCGGATTGGTGCCGTGTATGTGTTGCAAAGGCGAATGCAAATCGCCTCCACTACACGACTCTTGGAAGGAGAGAAGGCAGGCAAACCAGCGCTTATAAAGCATCTAAAAACAGAAGCAAGGGTTTTATATTCCAAAGCATGCTTAAAGAACGAGACGACATAACAACGCTTACCTCTGCATGGCTTCCACTCCAGCACATCCTGTCCTATACTTGGACCGAGCAAAACGGCTCCGACGGTCGTGGCGCAGGATGCGCCCGTACTTCAGAGGCCGTTTATCGTACTTCTCCAACGCCTCGTAGAGGCGAATGACTTCGTAAGCCTGGCTTTTGCTGATAGCAAGTCTTTCTGTCTTGATCAACGCCGCTGCCAACTGATCCAACTTGTCCCATCCACCGATAAATCGGAATCCAAGGCTTCTTCAGCTAGTTGTGGCACTGTCTCGACGGTCAGCTCACTGTCCATGTCTTCTTCCATTTCTTCGGTTTCCACCGGATTTCCCGGAATGGTGTCGTCCAGCTATTCCGGCTCCTGCATCATGGTGAGGGAATCGTGTTCCAAAAAAATTTCCGTGTCTTGAAAACCCTCGTCAATCGGCTTATGGACCGCAGTGTCATTCGTAGGAAGGGTCCAGCCAGTTTGCTGGTAGACGAATTCTACTCCCAGCAGCTCCCCTGTATACTGTCGTTGTTATGTTGTCTTGCTCCTTAAGCATACTTTGGAATCTAAAAACCTTGCTTCTGATTTCGCGCATGGAGCGCGATACTCCGGCGCCAATGAATGACCCAGTAATTGCTCATACAGCGTGTTGACTCGCTGCGTCAGCTTGATGTCGAAGCAACGCAGTGACGAGGGTGGAGAGTTGGTGACGGCTGCAGAAGCTCTGGCAGGGTTCCAGCATGTGAGGCCATCCAAAAGGTACGCCAGGAAGTTGTACGCGTTCCCACTGGTTCCTACGATATGAAATAAAGGAAATTATCAAACGTTGTTCAACAAAAGTCATACCATGTAATGCCTTAGCCGGAATGAAACGAGCCAAGTGCAAATGGAAAGACTGAAGGGAGGTGGAGCCACGAGCACGCCAGTAAACCGGTAAACTGTGACCCCCCTTAGTTAATGTTCCAGTCACCGTGCAGAGCCGGACAAACTCGGGACCCTGGATAAACTTGATGTGATTCCTCTGAAAGTCCCAGGTTTGCTCCATGTCTTCCTTAAATAAAGGAACTACCAGCGAATCCGCTGCCAAAGACAACGAAGAATCAGGGCTTCGATATGATCCCTCGTCTCTTGGGTACCACGAATGTGCCGACGACAATGGCGTGCCATTTCCGATTTGGTGATGGCCTCGTTGACCGCCGCGACAGAAAATTGGAAAGCCCCTCCAGCTCCATTTCCCTCTTCTTGGCAGCTCGCAAGGCATCGAGATCTGTGGCATCCCATTCGAATATGCAGGACGACAATCTGGTCATGAATGTGCCATACAGAGAGTGGGACTCGCCGGTGCACCTCACAGCTAGATGCCGCATAAAATGCCAGGCGTGACGCTGGTACTCACTCAAATAGGCCGCCGTCTTGCGCAGCCACACCTCGGAATACAGCTCCTGAAGATCATTCTGCAAGGCGGCAGGCTATTCCCCAGCGTGCGAGACCTGGCCATCGCAATAATGTAATGTCGCATGCGAACTTGTAGGTCAGTATGGCGGGGAAGCGAGCTGCAAGGCCGTCATGTAGCTGCGCTAATATGCGTTGATCGTCCACAATGAAGCTACCTTTGCATAGGGGGCATTTCATGTACTTGCAAGCCAGGTAGTATCTGTCCCTGAAATCAAGGACAGGACGTACCCGGGGGTACAGCCCCTTGGACGTGAGCTTCCTGACGACCCTACAGTTGGAACAGTTAACAGCCCACATTCTTCTGGGAATCCACAGGAAAATCCGACGAAGAAAACACGCGTCAGGCTTGGGCGGCGCTGTGCTGTTCCCTGGAACTGGTGGCGAGGGTGGACTCCACCAATTAGTAAGGGAGGCCTTCAGGGTATCCTTGCTGCCAAAATCCAATCCAGCCAATCCAGGCCTGGTCTGCTGGCATGATCGTCTTTTGTCATCCTTCGGGAAGGCGAGCACGCCAGGCCACTTTCCTTGCTTTCCTTGCAAAATTAATAATAAAAATAAGGAACCCACTCTTCTTTTCTAGAGATAACTCTGTTTTACATATAATCCTCCCCTCTTTCTAAAGTAGTAACGGAAAAGAAATAATCTACCTCAGGAACATGGCTGAATATTGCAGCAGAAACAGTATAGAGGTTTTCACAGTATGCTAACAGGGCTATCTTCCAATGTTAAGGTTTTCTACGACCTTCTCGGTCCCCAGAGTAATATTCAGGTAAAAAGCAAGAAAATGAAAGGGTACATTCGTAAACCTCCCAGTGCAGTTAAAAAAAGTCACGTCGGTGTACAAAGCGCGTAATTTAAATCTATTCCTTTAAACTACTATTTGACACCACTATTTGACACTAAATCTCGCTTTGCTAAAAACTCACTTATATTACACTTATGTTACACTTATATTACACTGCTGGATTAATGTACATTTTTGAATGACTTAATGAAAATTGTTTACTGTACTTCGTCTTGAAAAAGACAAACTACAGAGTCGTGTTAAGAAAACGGTGAAAATTTTCTTTAAAATAAATTGAAAGTGAGCTATGTGAAATTTGCAACAAACTGCACGGAAGCGCAATAACAATTGGTGATAGTTGATGGGACGACGCTATTTATATGACATTCAAAAACACGGAAGTAGGAAGTACTTGCATTTCTTAAGGGGTTAGCAAGCAATGTGAACTTGAAAGGGATTAGTGTAAGACTTATTACCAAAAAATAGCATAGACATTTTTCCAAAAACACTTTCAAATGCGCGCGTTGCCGGTAGGACCCTACGTCAGCACAAAACTCCCTAGAGTGCCCGAGAGAAAGGTCACCAGTCCCCCGTTTTGTGAATGTTTTGTGAATGTTTTGTTCTCTTCTCGAACCTTTTTTCTAGTAGATTAGGAATGCCTACATGGGGGTACATGGGCACAGTCTGGGAATCCATCCCCCATATAAGCCTTCGTACCCTCTTGGGAACGAGAGATAAGTCAGAAAACCTTAACATTGGAAGGATACCCCTGTTACCATACTGTGTTAACCTCTATACTGTGGCAGCAGCCGCGGTGGACTCTTCCAGTCTCTTCTGTCGAAGCTTCCAGCTAAACAAGGTTAGCGCCAGGAAGTACTGGCTCTGGCTCTGAAGCTGGAGCCTGAACGGGCGTGGCAATGCTGGGTGTCACCATCGGTACTGAGAAACTGTGGAATGCAGAGCTGTTAGTAAAGCTTATGTTTTAAGCTCTTTGTCTCTGAAGTCCTTTGTCGAAGTCATGAATTGCAGCAGTGGACCGACTGTGAAACACCGCACCTTCCTTGCGGATTGAACTCACCGTTTGGGCTCGTAAGACGGTATTTCACCCGCTGTTCCCGAGGCTGAGAAAGAGTAGAAGCTAAACACTGGGTAAAAAAAAAACGTCTCGGACTCCCGCTCCCCACTTGCGAGATGGTTTCGCAAAACTTGCGTATGTGAAGTGCAACGGTTGCTAGCCAAAGCGTTTGCTTGTGTTCTCTATTACTAACTTCCTAGTTTCTGATCAATTGGCGGTGTCAGTGTTTTAACGCGTAAAATGTCTAGAAAACGAAGCTGTACTCTTAATAACGATCTCCAAAAGGGGTTTACGTTTATTAAAGTGGTAAGTTCAGTACATTTTCCTTTTTTTTCTGAAAAAAGATGTGTCCCGTTTTGGACTGAAGGATATTTGTTCACCCTGCTGATACAGCTCTGTGAGACCAGGTGGATGGAACGGCATGACGCTGTCTTCCGTATTCTCGAGCTTTACAAGCCAGTTCTCCGGTCTCTTGAAACTCAAAAAACCGCTGGAAATACAGAAACTTCTGCAAAATCTTCGCTATTGTTAGATGCTATGCAACAGAGTCAATTTACCGTTTCTCTTCATGTTGCTAAAGTATTCTCACTTACTCTCCCTCTTTTCAAAGTTCTCCAGTCTCCTGACTGTGATATAGCTGCTGCTGTTGACCACGTAGAAATTGTTTTAAAGAGGATGTTAGAGATGGGGCAGAACGCCGATAGTTATTTTGCTTCTATTGTTAGGGAATCAGAGCGTTTTGCTAAGGATTTGGGTATTGAAAAATCCCACCCGCGAACAAGAGGTAGAGTCAGGCAACTCCAACTCAACTTTAGATGACTTTTACAGGAGAAGTGTTCATTCCCTTCCTTGACCATCGTTGCTCACCGAAATGTTCTCTCCTCGCTTAGTGGCATAATTCCATAAAAAGTAGCAGTGGCAGAAATCGCCGAACATAAAACAAGTTCTCTTAGCGAATTGTACAGCGACCTCCTTCCTGAGCCCGACTGGTTAAAGCAAGAGCTTGCTGTCTGGCGCGTAAAGTGGAAAACCGTCCATGAAATAGATAGGCCTTCTTCTGCTATATCTGAACTTCGGATATGCAATCCATGACATTTTCCTAATGTTTCTGTCCTACTTACTGCTAACTGGCCAATGGCCAGTAGCACCACTACTGCAGAAAGGAATTTTTCTAGTCTAAGAACTCTTAAAACTTGGCTAAGAAACTCCACTGTAGAGGAAAGACTTAAGAGGATTAGCTCTCCTTTCAATACACAGGAGTCTTAACATATCTCCTGAACAGGTTACAGATGTCTTCGCAGCACAGGTTGGTCAAAGCGACAGCTCTGTCTGACCATTTTTTTCTCTAGCCTATTCAACTCACTGACTGACAAAAAAACTATCAAATTTTGTGTCTTTCTGTCTGACAACCTCTAAACCTTTAGCAAACAGGGAGAAGGAAAGGTTAAAATCGGAAACAGTTGGCGAAAGAATAAAGGTTGGCTTCCCCGAAGGACAAAACGCCAACTCAAAAATCTTAAAACAAACCTTGGTAGCTCTCTCTATGTCTCTACAGTGGTAGCGGTGGGAAACATCTCTGTAACATTGGTTAATGTAACGCAAAAATGGGAATACGAGCTCTACTACGTGGAACATAACCCTTGTCGCAGTGGCAGGCCAAACGTCGACAAAGAAGTATAAATTCATATATTAAACAAAAGTCATATTATGCACATTAAACAAAAGTCATGTTAACACTATCATTTGTGTACATACGTCCAGCCTATTTCCTCAATTTATCGACTTACACTCACAGTATAAAGGTTTTCACAGTATGGTAACTCGGGGTATTTTCCAATGTATAGGGATTAAGACGACTTTCTCGGTCTCAAGAGGATGTGGGGGGTAACAAAGAACATAGGAGGGATGGATTCACAGACTTCCCCATCCTACCCCAGAAGTAGGCATTCCAAATCTACTACAAAAAGCGTTCGAAAAGAGAACAAAACATTCACAAAACGGGGGATTGGTTAATTAAACATGCCTAGTGTACTGTCGCGGTTCGCCTTTTCCGAATATTGTATTTCCTTTCCTGTCCCAAACCGGACTCCCTCTTTTATATTTCCTTCCCCCTTTTATATCACTTGGTTACCTTTCTTTAGCGAATATCCCTCTTCCAACGTTGGTCCTTCGTTGACCCGGCCTTGCCCTCTCCGCAATCACCTTGCCATACCCCATCGAGTCCCCAAGGATGACGCTTCGAGGAAAGCAGCCAAGGAGCCTGGGGAGCAACAAGGTTCAACACGGGTACGGAACGCCACAGTACTTTGTTCTGTACCTTTTTGTAAGAACGCATCCTATAGAAAACCAGCAGGAACAAATATACTTTCGTATTCCAATGACAACTGTTCAGAATTATGGTTAAAGGTTATTAGTAAAGACAGACTAGTTTTACGAAAAAACGGTTTACGCATATGCTCAGAGCATTTTCGAAGTTGTAAGCCATCTTCATGCTATCGACATCGATGTATTCCTGTTTGCGAACCACCCGAAGGTCGTTCTTTAGCCCAGTTAGCTTCGACATCCATTTCTGCTTTAGGAATAGAGTATTTCATCCCTTTCTGAGTTTAGGAATAGTTGTACATAAGTACCATTGTAATTTAAATTGACCCTACAATGTAAGTCTAATGATAAGCCTTAACGAATGTAATTTTAGACAACTCGTATATAGACATAAATAGTCATAACAACATATAGACATTAATATACGTAGGTATTTTATACTATACGGGGTTGAACCTGCATATTATAATACACCTATGTATGGGTTGCAAAATAGACTGCCTTCTCGTGGTGCAACCTTGGTACCACGAAATTGTCTATGTGTTGTGTATTGATCTAGTTAATTAACCTTTTCTTTTCAACTAACAAATTTTAAAGCAATAGATTTAAATTACGCGCTTTGTAAGCCGCGGTGACATTTTCTGAACTGTATTGGAAGGTTTGCGAATGTATCCTTCGATATTCTGTCCTTTCACCTTAAGTTACACGATAAAGAAAGTTAAAGTTTTGTGTTGCAGCCAAAGCAACTTCCGCTCAACGGCAACGCCACGCCATGTTTATCCCGAAAACATGTTGAACATACAGAAAGGATCTCCAAATATAAAGACCCGGAAAAAAGATCAGCAGGATGTGGAAGTGCAAGACGAAGACTGTGCCAGTGGTAATCGGAGCTTTGGGTACAATAAAGAAAAATTTAATCAAACCCTAAATGTGCTCCTTGGTCATCCCTCCGTCGGAGAAATGCAAATAATAGCCCTTCTGGGTAGTTCCAGCATTTTTCGAAAAGTGCATGGGTAAATTTTTTTTTGTCTCTTTTTGAGATCTGGTTTTACCATGTGACGACAGTAATGTATTTGTGAGAGGAAATAAAAGGCATAATAAATAAATAAATAAAACAATAGGTTAAAACTACTAAAGTAGTTCTTCCTTAGTACTTGCGCAACACGACGGTATCTCACATGACACACTACTGAAAGAACTAGACGCTTGCAGTCATGCATACGTACGTTGATTTTGATGAAATGCCTTCACTTCGACTCAGCCTTGGTGAGTTCCCCCGCATTAAAATGCGAAGAGTAAACCAGGAAAATTTCCGACAGACGTGCTTTTTATAAGAACCACACCTTTCATATTACCCAACCTTCCCAGCCCCATCTTCGTGCTATAAAATCCTCCCAAGAAACGAATGTTCCGTCAGTCATTACAAGAAGCTCTTCACCATTCGATCGTTCTTGTTTCACATAAAACTTAGAATTGTTTAGCTCTAACGAAATGAGTTCGTACGCTTTAACTTTGGTATGCGTGGTACTGGTGGCAAGTACTTGCACTAAAGCCTACCCTCAGGGCAACCAACCTGAAGAAGACGACGAAAGAGAAGTGGAAATCGAATACAGCCCGTTTCCCACTGATATCCAGGGCGGCGGCAATCTACCTGTTCTAGACCTCAGCGGCGGAATCAACCCTCTACCGGAATGGGATAGTGAAGAAGAAACATGGGACCAAACCGAAGAACCAGAGTGGCTAAGCAACCCCATGTTAGGCAGTATGCCTGAGATGTACAATTTCCCAAGTATGCCCAAACCATCAGACGATTCTTCTGCTTCTGCTGAAGAACAATGGGAAAATATGGAAACAGCAGTTTGGAATGCAGCCCAAAGCCAACAATAAACCAAGATCTTCAAATCCTCCCATTTAAACCAGTGTTTCCCATACATATTGTCACGTGACTACGACGAATCACTAAAGAAGAAATACAACAGATTTTTACGCTTAATGTTCCTTGTCTCGGAGATCAACTTACTAGATTACTATCACATTATCATATAATAACTATTATATGATATCATATAATCAGAATATTAGTCCGAACCAGATATTTTGATTTGAAATTCATCAAACGTAAGGACACACGGTTACGCTTTCCCTTACTTTACAAAATAACAGAAGGACTGACGTAAGAAGATTCTCCTGACCCTAGACAGCTCTGACAAGTACAAATAATCACTTTGTCTATGCAGAAGATGAGAAGTTTCTAATGCAATATCGAATCTATTCAGGAATGTCACAAAAGATCAACTTTCGCCAAAAAAAATTACCCAAACTGAGCTTAAACTTGTTTTCCCAGTCTCGATACCTAACCGAACCCAAAAACGTTAACTTTCTAATGTGCGCAATCACACTTGTTATAACCCTGAGATTCCTTTTCGTTATCCCCCACGCCAACTCAGAAACCTAACCCGATCACTTGACGGCCCAAAACATAATTATCCTGGAAAATAACACGTTAGTTTGGTTAACAAATATGATGTAAATCTAAAACCTGAGATTAATAATTTTGCTGGACAACACATGGTTGCAATCTACATCTTCAGCTAACGGCAAAGCTTCCCAGGTGCTCTCCAACTTATTATTCGCAACAGTAGACTGAAATTCGAAGTGATAAATCGTCGGAACCAAATCAAGGTCTCCAAAAGGGCCTTTCAGGACCAGAAAATGCATTCCCATGGCAGTTGGATTCTTCGACTTCAAAATTAGCTGAAACATTAAACACAGTTTAAATAGTCGCCCTATAATTCTCGCTAGTATTGTATGGATACCTGATATGCCAACGAACGTTGAGAAGCTTGCGTAGGATCTTTCATTGTGCTCACGATTTTTGCTTTAACTACCCATTGCTGCCCAAACGTGGAAAAACGACTCGACTCATAGTACAATTGATGTACGTATTCTTCAGTGCGATAAGCCGTAAGTTGCAAATCTGTTCATTTTAATCAATCTTAAGAATTTTAAACAGATATTTTTTTTTTCCTACCGTTGAAAGCTATCTTTTCGTAGGATAAAAGGTCAAAAATCTGGTTAAGGCGTAGTTCGCGTTGCTCTTTCAAATTGTCGGCACTTTGTAGTATGGGCAGGAGCTCCGTGCCCGTCAGTTGGAGATAGACACAAGTTCGGCCGTGCTCTTCTTTCAAGCGCCACGGCCCACGCCAAACGCAGCCCAAACGCTCATAATTACAACGCATAATCCTGAATAACCACGCCTCTATGTTCCTTGATCTTTTTTAAAAGAATTGAGAATGATGAAGAACAAAAACCTTTCTGGACAAAGGTCCCTTTCATGGTGGGGCAAGAGATGCTTCGGGAACGGCTGAGCGCAAAAAGTGCAAAGAGTGGGGAGTTCTTGCACAGCCTTTTCTACTGCCAAGTTCCGGACCGCTAAAGTGCGAGAAATTTGCACGCGACAATTAGGACAAGTAGAGGTTTCATCCCGTAGGCGTGCATCGGCTAGTAAATGCATAAAGCAGCTCACGCACATCAAATGGCCGTTACTACACTATATAGTTTGACCATAAAATAAGAAACAAAGGCATTTAGCTAAACAGTAAATCAAGTCAGAAAGGTTCTAACCTGGTATATAGCAGCTGGCGGTAAATCTAGACACACTGCACAGCATAAAATGCCTCCTAATCGCTGCTCTAGCTTGATTTCCTCCTGTGCTGGCAATGCTAATGGATGTGGATCCAACTTGACTCGTTTTGTAATAACTGGTGGTCCGGCAACAGCAGGCTGAGAATCAGCGTTTACCACATTTACTGACGAAGAATGGGAAATACTCGACGTATGCAAATCAGCCATATTGTTTAAGTTTTGATGTAAAGGATGTAACTGTTTGTTGATCCTGCGTCTTCAAACATTGTCGTGTCAGCTGATTAAGTAAACAAACCTGAGTCGATAGATAGACATACCAGTCACTTACGTAACTCTTAAAGATTTGCGAACCGATAAAAGTGCGAAACCACAGAATTGCGAACTAAAAACTCGTATGATGTTGCACTGGAATTCCGTTTTTGACTAGAAATGTTCACGGTTTGTAACGAAGCAAGCGACCAACTATGAAGTAAAGAAAATAGGTAAAATGAAATTTTGCTTTATTATAATGTGATTATAGTATTATGTGTATTAAAATACGGACACAGAAACCATTACGCTATACTGTTTCGTTAGGATATGCGCTACGGAGTATGTCCTTTTCATTTCATAGCATCATGATTTTCATATCATTGCTTAAATTAGGGATCCGGAATTTTTTTTTAAATTCACGTTATGAAAATAAAAAAAAATATCACAAATTATCTTTTCTTGTAAGAACAATATTGTCACGTCAATTTTTACCACATGTATTCCTTTCGATTACAACTCTCAGGCAGGGCACTCGCTACTTCACCTCGCTTGCTCAGAACCAGTGGTGGCACCGTTCAAGTCAGCGACGCCGATGTGCACAAAGTCAACCACAAAAGCTGGGAAAGGGGCCCCCTTTTTGTGCTATTTTTAGCTCGAGTGACCTCGTGGAGTGACAATATTAAAAAACCCAAATCGATATCCTTTTATAATTAAGTCACAGTAAAATAAAAATCGTGCGTTTCTCGTATAGGAAAGTCTATATTGAAGCCCCACAAGCTCCAGTGTAAAGCGATGTAATGGGGAATGAGAGAGCGTCAGCCTAGCGGTTGTAGGGAAGACGGGACGTGGTGCCGTGCTGAAAAGGCGATAAATGACGCTAGGAGTTAAAAGGATGTCCAAGGAACAGTTGTTATATATTCAGAGTACAACCTTTTATTGATAAGGCAACAAGAACACAGTGAAATAAACAATTAACTGTTCCATATTACGATTAGGGAATAAGCCGAAATAGCCCAATATGGAAATAAGAAGCACAGAAAAAAATCATGAATTACAATAAAATTAATATATATAGCAGGCACTACAACAAAATGTTGGTTAATTAGGTAACTAATAATTTTTCCTACACTCGTTCGGATTCCGGAGTAGTCGTTACCATATGTCGAAGAAGTTCCGATTGACGTCATGGCTTAGATCCGTCATGGATTAGTCTGAAGACTAATTCATCCTGACGTAGATTCTTGTGATTGCTAGGCCACTAGTGTCAATTCGCCTTCGATGGCCTTGGATGCAAATCTAAATTTTACAAAGCTTCTCAAATGCTGCAATTTTATAAATATTTAGCAACGCTACCTGCACTGGATTTTCTAAGATCGGGATCTCTATCTTAATCGTCTGCCATTGTGAATCGGGATTGTTATTCTCGTATGAAATATTGGCTAATGTTATATCGTGTGTCTTTCCTATGACTGTGAATATCCTCAGTTGAGAATCACTTAAGGCGTTTGCTTTCAACCAGTAATCCAATTCCAAAAGTCCTCCTCTGGGAAAGGTAAAGTGGTCTATTGTATGATAATGGGCGTACGAATTGTTCCCAGAGGGGTAATTAATTTCGATAAATCCTTGGCCTTCTGGGGGTCTTAAAACTGCGCCAGATTCTTCTGACACAATACTGTGAACCCATACGTTGTCTTCTTTATTATTTTGCCAGTTTGTGCTGGTAACAATTTCGCTGTAATCATCAAGCAATTCAATGGGAGTATTCTCTGTCGTTGTATCGGGAATTACTTCCGTTTTAACTGAAGGGTTAAAAAACGACGATAAAAATATTTGTCGCTAAACAAAGTAACCGACTACCTTCTTCCGTAGTTAATTCTCCAATTGTAGGGTAAACAGGATTGTTCGTGGTGGCAGCAGATTCAGTTGACGTAGTCACGGTGTTGGAATTATTATGGACATAGATTCTCGCGATAGCTAAGCCACTATTTGAATGCAGTTTTCGGTGCCCTTGGATGCAAAGCTAAAGTGTCAACCTTCTTTAACTGCTGTTTGAAGAAAGTTGTTTGGAGATATTGCTTTACCTGTACTTGTTCGTTAGACGCTGGTATGACTACTTCTACTGATTGCCACCATGACCCTATGGGATCCGTGTACGTTGACGTAAGGTCAACTATTGGAATTGGATCGTGACTACTGGTCTGCATCATCTGAACCAAGAGCTCAACATCAACTTTAGTTTTAGCCACCAACCAATAATCCAATTGCAAGGACCCTCCTTCGGGAAATGTTAAAAAGCCTAACGAATGATAATGTGCGTAACTGGCGCTGCCGGAGGGATAATTGATTTCAATAAATCCTTTGTTTCCTGGAGGTCTTACAGAACTTGTCTGGTCTGACAAATTGCCGTGAATCCATATGTTTTCGGATTTGTCGTTTCGCCAATTCGCACTGGTTAAAATGTCGGTATAATCGTCAAGCATGTCTTCATAAATTTCTAGCTGCCTTGGTGCCACAGCATTAGCAGACTTGTGCAGTAATTCGTGTTTTAATTTTCCCTCTCCTCCATTACTTGGCAAGTACTTGGGGTAAACCGCAGTAACAAGCAGAAAAGTTAGGAAAAGTCCCCAGAACATTTCGTCAGGAACTAGAATGGATAATGATTTCCTTGTAAAAGTAAAAAAAAACGAAAACGGTTACCGGTAATTGGTGATGTCTAGAGGCCAATTAATGTCAAAATTCGTTCCCAATTCCAAATTTTAATACCAGACAGATTTTGGCAGCTTGATTACGGACAATCACGTCTGCTCACAAGATTCAGGCTTTCTAGACCCTGCGACAGCTTTTTCGCTGGTTCTTATCTGTAACTTCTATTGATAAATCCAATCCATTTATCGGCCTGCTGCACGTTAACCCCATTATTGGTTGTATTTTACATGACTGCATTCCATATCTTGCCCGTCAAACGGTGGCTTTACCTGAACTAATTTATCGCATCACTAATTTATCGCATCGTCGGAGAATTTCTTATCTGGTTCTGATTGTTCGACTTTAATTAAGGGCCGCACGTGTTAAATGTAAGGAACAGATTATATCCCAAAATTATTGTCGATCAGTGGAGAATGTTTTGGGTAATCTTTTCTTCTCCGCAGCTGGTTTTAGCTGACGTAATTAATTTTTGAAATGATACCGTAAAACATACTGTGGGTATGCTTTGAACAAAAAATGCTGTATAGGTTTACGTTTTCTACAATAAGTTCTACTTTCTTAATTTTTAAAATAATGTTTTTTAAAACGATTTCTTCATCCGTCTTTTATGTAGTATCAGTAATCATAAGCGGAATGAGCTTCGGTTGGCAGTAACGCTGTATTGGAATAATTCCGGACAAGGATCTTAGCGATTGCTAAGCCGGTACTGTCAATTTGCCTTCGATGTCCTTGAATGCAAATCTGGAAAACAAAATTCCTCAGTTCTTACTGCCCTTTGAAATAATCTGAAAAAGTTATAAACATTTTACCTGCACTTGGGCCTCAGAAGCTGGGATTTCTATGTTAATCGATTGCCATCCTGATTCGGGATTGGTATTCTCATTCGAAATATTGGCTAGTGTTGTCGTGTGTGATTTGGACTGGAGAATAAATACCCTTATCTGAGCATCGCTTTTGGCATTTGCTCTAAGCCAGTAATCTAGTTGAAAGGTTCCTCCATTGGGAAACATGAAGTAGTTTATAGAATGGTAATGTGCATAAGAATTGTTGCCCGAGGGGTAATTGATTTCGATAAATCCTTTGCCTTCTGGGGGTCTTAAAACTGCGTCAGATTGTTCTGACACGCTACTGTGAACCCATATGTTATCTTCTTTATTGTTTTGCCAGTTTGTGCTGGTGACAATTTCGCTGTAATCATCCAGAATCTCCAAAATCATTGCAGAAGTCGAATCTGATTGTTCTGTAACGGCGGTACTTTCTGTAGTTGATTGAATCAAGGTAGTGGAAGCGTCTGAGGATGGTTTGGAACTTGGTTGACTAGTGCTTGGATTGGTGGTTGGATTGGCAGCAGAAGCCGAATCTGATTGTTCTGTAATGGCGGGACTTTCTGTAGTTGATTGAATCAAGGTAGTGGAATCGTCCGCGGATGGCGTTGAACTTGGCGTGGTAGTCTCAACATCAGTGATAGAACTCGAAGAAGCTTCGGTTGTCGGAATCTCAATTTTGGAGTTATTGTGGATTTGGATTCTGGCGATTGCCAAGCCATTAGTACGTAAGCGTTTTCTGTGACCTTGAATGCACATCTAAGAAACAGTTCTTATAGACTATTATGGAATGAAACTCGGAAAATATTACCAGTATCTTTTCCGCAGAAGCTGGGATTGTTATGTTTGCTGATTGCCACGATGATCCTTCGGGGTCCATGTACGTAGTTGTGAGGTCGGATAATGGAGTCAGGTCGTGAGCAGTTCCTCGCATAGTATTCACCTTTAATTGGACGTCAGTTCTACTTTTTGCCACCAACCAGTAATCCAATTCCATTATTCCCCCGTTAGGGAACGCCAACTGATTCTTGGTATGATAGTGCGCGTAAGAGGTGGTGTTAAAGGGGTAACTGATTTCAATAAATCCTTTGTTTGCAGGAGGTCTTAGACTTGCACTGGATTCTTCCGACAAGCTGCTATGAATCCACACATTTTCGGTTTTGTCGTTTACCCAGCTTGTACTCGTTACAATGTTGCTGTAATCATCAATTAAGTCCTCATTACTACGGACAACTATTTTCGCAATTGCTAAGCCGGTAGTAAGAAGACGCTTACGGTGTCCTTGAATGCAAATCTGGGAACGCAAAATGTTCTTCTATGCTAATGGATTCTTTTTTTTTTTACAATTTTGAATCATTACTTGTAGTTGGTCCTCAGAAGCTGGAATTTCAATGCTAGCTGACTGCCATGCCATCGGGGAGTTAATATACGTAGCCGTAAGGTCGGCTAATGGTACCTGGTCATGACTTTTACTCCTGACAATGTTTACCTTCAGTTCAATATCAGTTCTCATATCCGCTGTCAACCAATAATCCAATTGCAGAAATCCTCCTCTTGGAAAGGTTAGAATTCCTTTTGTGTGATAATGAGCGAAAGTTACAGTGCCGGAGGGATACTTAATTTCAATAAACCCTCTGTCCCCTGGGGGTAGTAATGCACTGCTCTCATTGGACAGGGTGTTGTGAATCCACAAATTGTCCATTTTATCGTTTTGCCAATAAGTTCCTTCGGTAGTTACGCTGAAATCTTCGACAAAGTCTTCACCAAACTCTAATTGCATCGGGGCAAACTCATTTTCATCTGGCAAATACAATGGAAGAACCACTGAAACCATCACAAGGAGGAAGAAGAGTCTACAATGCATTTCTTCAGCAGCTAAAACAGACAACTTCATTATTACATGTTTCTGACAACTGGTGCTTGTACCTTGCTTTCGCCAGACAAAATCTCCAAATTTGTCGAAATTCCGACGTTGAGTAAGTAAACGTTAACTTAACTTCTGTTATATACCTCGCCGGAAGAAAGCTTCTCTTTGAAACATCAACGACTTCGGTAGTCGTTCAAATACCCTGCCTTTTTATTAAGAAACCGATCCTTCTTATCACTTCCCTCTCTTACCCTAAAACCTTCATGGTTTTTGAGCAATGTTACTAAAACGGAACTAATTCTAAATGCTTAGATACAACTGCCTTTCAAAGCTTCCTTATCAAATTTTTAGCTTATTGGCATAGTTTTGTTTTGTAAGCCTGCCAGGGTGATTTCAGTCTTGCTTGAGAAGTGCGTCATGTATGATTACGTACTAATTCATTTGACCTTTGCCGGAAATTAGGATGTGCGAGGGATTTCAACGTCAGACTGATACTTAATGAGAACGTAATAAAAGACTCAGTTATGCTCAGGAAAACCAAAAGTTTTTTACTGTTTCTTTTTGCATAGTTTTTTTTCGAAACCTTACTTATAGATTCTCTAGTCGATACTATTCTGTCTTTAAAACGCACGGATTAAATTATGCATGATAATTAATTGATAATTAAATTAATGTATCATTGTGTTAGACTATTTAGTAAGTCACAGATACTTTTGCGAAAACCGTGTAACCAAATCATGCGCATAAAGACACCCATGCATACACAATAACATAATAGCTTTAAGAAGTATAAGAATATAGTTATACCGCCTTCATTACGTAGTGTGTAATCCTCTCTGATTCCATGAGTTGACAATAAGATTG
Organism: Lepidurus packardi; assembly: GCA_023053545.1. Lineage (NCBI taxonomy): Eukaryota > Metazoa > Arthropoda > Branchiopoda > Notostraca > Triopsidae > Lepidurus > Lepidurus packardi. The sequence continues at coordinate 10,207,442 of JAKZAN010000001.1, forward strand.
CAATTTGAAGACAGTAAAAATTCTCAATGGCAAAATTATGGCACTACCCCAAACTAAGACCAATAAAAGGTCAAACTAAAACAAACTTGTATCTATTGTGTTAAGTTATAGCACGCTGTCACCAGTCCCGGAATCAGCAGATTATACTTCAAGTAAGTCTTAGATTGTAATATTGTAATTGTCAAGGTTGAGCAGCAAACAGTTATATTTTTCAAAATTGAAAAGGAAGCTGCATTTAAGTGAGACTAGTGTATACAACGGTTGGGTGACCATAGTTACGACACCTATTTTTTATTTTATTGGAGCTGGATGTATCTTCCTTCTTCTAATAGGTTGCTCTGGTCGACTTGCGAACTTGGTCTTTTCGTTACGTAATATTTCGCTTTTTACTAAGTTCCGAATAGACCTGTTCCTTAGTTTTGCAAGTGGTTCACACACTTTCTTCTTTCGCTGAGGGGAATGATTTTCGTTAAATATTTATGTGGCTTTTCTGGACCCCTTCTTGTTTTATAATCCGTCAGCAAAACTCCCTGAACATACAGAATTAAAACTTCAGGCTCAAGCACGCATGAATAACAAACTCAAACAAATTTTCCAGTTTTCTACAAAACTTGTTAGGGCAGTTAACATTATTTTAGTTGTGAGAAAAGCATTAGCATCGACTATAATAATACGAGAATATTAAATTCTGGATAATGTCTACTCGTTTGATATACTACTTCAGCATTCTCCTCGGCATTTCTGGAAGGGAACGCAAATTCGTAACTTCTTTGTTGCTAAAGTGACATATTTTAGAAAACCCACTCTCAAGCGGTTTCAAATTTAACCTTGTTAGTTTTAAAAATGTCAAGCTGAAACATAAACAAATTGCAACAATTTAACTGGAATCCGAGATAACTTCTATTTTGGATGTCTCGAATGGAATGAAAATCGCTTGAGTTTTAAAAATCCTCTTATAATTTCGCAGTCGCCTCTGAATGCACTAAATTCTCCACTAACTGGATTGCATATAGAGCCGTTCCAGGTGCCGTGGTGACCCCATAACCGCCATGACCATACTGATGGACCACCTATCGATAATCTCAAATGTACTCTTTTCTATTCCGGTTAGGTAAATAAACAAGAAGAGACCTGGAGAAATTTGTTCCCATGAGGAAGAGCCAGGTTTTCTGCCTCGACGCGAACGGGGTCACGATGTGGTCGCAATCCAGTCCATTCTCGCACAATTTCAGCCTTCGTCAAATTGGGTAGCAACTGGGTACATCTTTCCCAGATGCTGTCACTATCATGCTGATCTAAAGTATCTCGATAGCTATCAAAATGCCTGCTTCCGCCCAAGGTCACGTATTCCATGCCTGGAATAATGTACGTGTCATAATCGCCATAGAAAAACATTTTAACCCATGGCGCCTTCACCTTTGTTTCATTTTCCGGAAAAGAAAAATAAGTTCTTTGTTCTTGTCTTGTACTTAGTACGAATACCTTGTAGACCTGCCCACGTATAGGAACCAGCTTTACATCCTGGCAAAGGCTTTTGGCGCCAAACCCAGTACAATTTACGACCACTTGGAAATCGTGTTCGCCTAAATCTTCCAATTTATCGCAAACGCGTTTTACTATTTGGCCTCCTAACTCAATAAATCTAAGACGTTATAAGATGATCTTTTAATTTTCCTTTCGGAAAGGGATAGACGAAGATTTTACTTTTGTTTTAGCCAAGGCAGGTGATATCGACTTTCGATAACCAGAGTTGTGAAATAAGCTCCGTATTTCCAATCACCGGGACAGATTTTGAGCTCGGATTCAGTAGCAGGGCGATAAATGGGCAGTAAACTTTCCAAAAAAGGATTCTAAAACTCATTTCAAGATATAAGAAAGTGAGCTAACATAATTTAAATGATAATTAATACCCGAGTCACTTCCGGAAATTTGCTTGAGAGAATATAGCCAGAAACTTCCATTACACCGGCCTCAGCAGCTTGTGGAGACTCAAAAATTGTTCGATAATAATTATAGGCGTCAATCAGCCATTGTCTTTTGTCGTTTGAGCAGTAGAAAAGGGCCGGAATGCGAAAAGATGGTTTTAAGAAAATTATACTTAATCAAGATGAAAATATGTCGTGGAAATAAAACAAACCTGGTTATCTCTGCAGTTGGTCCACAAAAACTTGGGCCAGGACGAAAAATGCCAGCTGCCCCATCACTTAGGGTATCTTGCTCGAACTTATCTGCTATTACAGTGATTTGCCAATCGGGGTGTTTTTTCTTTAGCAACACTGCAGTAGTGAGGCCGATTATTCCTGCACCCAGAACACCGATTTTCACCTGATTAGCCATGTTTGGTTTCAGTGGCTCAGCACTAATGAGTGGTATCCCAGTGCAACATATGTCTAACTATGTCGAAGTTGACGACTATTCCTAAGTTACAATCAGTCCTTTTCACTGATAACAATGCTCTTTTAAAAACAAGGGATCAAACCAAAACAAATACCAGATTATGGGCGTAGCTTTCCTCAGGGCCACAAATACTATACAAGAATTATAGGCAAGCGAATTGCGTCTTTCACCATCTATCAGCCAGAATACCGACTAACGTAGATGTTTTGAAGTACAATCATTGTGAACTCACTAGTGTATTTTTTTACAAATAGGCGACAATATTCTATTGCCATTTACTAAGGCAAGAATAAAAGTTGATACAACTACAAAAAGGACAGCACCACCTATTATAGAACCCAAACTGGTCAAAATGTTCTCTTGAATCTGGTAACCGTCAAAAGGAGTGGTTGTAGGGTCTGGAAAAGATGTATTCTCTTCAGACGAAGTTCCTGAAGCTTCCATTTTTGTTACCAAAGAATTACCAATCAATTTTGGCGTCGATGTTTAAAGGAGTACATTCCCCGACTTAAGGTTAGGAAGACGTGGACGGAAAAACGAGAAAATGTTAAGATAGGAGATGTGGTTCTTGTAGTAGACGTCAATACGTCGCGTGGTCACTGGCCCATCGGAAGAATTTTGCGAGTATTCCCCGAGAAAGACGGAATCGTTAGGACGGCTGAGGTTAAGACCGAAAATGGAGTTTATGTTCGTCCAGTGACGAAACTGTGTGTTTTCGATTCGAAAACACATAGTGTTTTCATTTTCGGTCTTAACCTCAGCCGTCCTAACGATTCTGTCTTTCCCGGTCGATGCACCAAAAACTTTGTACGCAATACTTGGCCATGGGTTTAACGAGTATAGTAAAATTTTAGTTTTAATTGATTTAGAAACACGTTACGACATTTTCACATTTTATTTGTTTTTTGACACAAATAAATATTTGGTAACCGAACTGAACAGTGCTTAGACAGCCATCTGAGTAGAGACGCTTGAAGAGAGTGAGAAGAAGAAGTTGAAGAAGAGGTAAGGTTAACTTAATTTTTCCATCACCTTATATAGGAACACATAACACTACTCAGGTACAAAGTGAAGGACAAAGCAATAGGCACAAAGGTCAGAACAATAACATCTAAAAACATTTAAGGTCGAAAGGCAAAAGCTTAAGTAAGGACAAGGTTAATAAGAATGCGGAACGGTACTGAACAACAAGCAACCAAAAAAAATGGACGTGGACGCGGTTGAAAGACTACTATGAGCTGTTAGGGATCCACAGGCGGAAATTCTGAAACGCGAACGGCAAGCTTTCCGAGAGGAATTCCAACATCACCGTCAGGTATTTATGGGCCTCCTCCAAGAACAAGCAGCACCAAGACCGATAATCCAGCAACCGCGTGTTTTGTCGTCAATGAGTCTCGCAGCCATTCCACGTTTCACTGGTGGACCAGCAGAGAAAGTCCATTCGTGGTTGAACGTTGTAGCACGTGTGGGTACGGTAGAGGATTGGAGCTCGGAATATCGCCTGAGATTGCCCTATCTAAAATAGCCGATACTGCATATCGGCAAGCGGCTAAGGGGGTGGACCACGCCACATGGGACACATGGAGGACAGCGCTGATCGGCGCCTTTGGGCGAACGCTGACGTTGGAAGAATGGGGCCGAATAGTGGAAGCCAGGCGTCCACTTCCCGGGAAATCGACAACGGCATACATTTACGACAAGCTACGTTTATGTCGCTTATGTCCGATAGCTCTCCCAGAGACTGAGTAGGTGAAGAGGCTGGCTTGGGAATTGCTCCGCCCGGAAGTAGCTGCCGCAGTAATGGCTGGAGCACCAGCTGCTGTGGACGCATTCATTGCTCAAGTCGCCAATGTTGAGCAGGGGATGGGAAGTGCAGCAAACGCTGCCCCGGTAGCTGCGTTAACTACTATGACGCCGATCTATGCAGTGAATGCTACAACTACGGCGGCCAAGGATACTTGGCCCGTGAATGCCCGCAACTCCAGCGCCACCGACGAGGTGCTTGCTACATATGTCAAGAAGAGGGGCACATGTCGCGTGAATGCCCACAACGTGCTGTTCCGGGAAACGGGAAAGCATGTCCGCGGTACCAGGTCCAGCAAACCCAATAGTAAGTTTAACGACAGAAAAAGGACGGCTACCCTTGGTCCAGGTGACTGTTCCACCTATTGGTGGATGTGACGCACTCGTAGACACTGGAACGTGTACCAGTATCATTCGAGCGGACGCGGCGAGATCTCTGGCAAGGACATGATGCCGACCAATGGAGTAGACCTACGTAGCTTCGATGGAAGTTTGGTACGTCCCTTGGGGATGGTGCAGCTTACGATTAAATTCCAAGACTCGGAAGTACAATTGGACAGCGTACCGGTGGTGGAGTCATCTCCTTTTTAGTTAATTTTGAGTATGCTGGATCACCCAGAGTAAAATTTCCCTATGTCGGGATGGTAACGGTGGGATGAAGATCACGGTGGGGGATGGCCGAGCAGAGGCCAAACCTAGTCATGAGGACAAGCACCGTCCAAAGATGACGCCACTGCGGCCTGGTGGAGCATTGGATGTCACGAGAAGGGAGCCGGACGATTGGGAAACTGTAGCGGCAGATGAGCGAGATGGACATACCCGACCGAGAAGCACCCAAAACCAATGGTACATTAACCGTCGTGGAGGTTGTCAACATTGCTCCTGGTACGCTAGTGTTTGTCGAAGCGAAGGTACCGGGAACAGCTTCAGATACTATTAGTACCCCGACGACATTGTGTGGCAAACCTGGTAAAGAATGGATTAGTCCAGCGTCAGTGCTAAGCGTTCTTGGAAACAGCGTGATGATCGTTATAATTAACATTGGTCAACGTACGCTTCACCTACTCCAAAACGACGCCTGCACAACAAGCGTTCACTACAGGATGAAATATGGGGGAAGTAGAGAAGTAGAGAAGTACTCTCCCAGTAGAGAAGTACTCTCCCAGTAGAGAAGTACTCTCCCAGTAGAGAAGTACTCTCCCAGTAGAGAAGTACTCTCCCAGTAGAGTACTCAGCACTTCACGCTCCAATCCCGAGCGTGAAGTGCTGAGTACTCTACTGGGAAAGTAACTTCAAGGAATCCGCGATTTCGAAGTAACCCCCAAAATCCAAAGACTTAGGAAGTTCTTGGGGATGACAGGTTATTATCGAAGATTCATAGCAGGTTTTTCACACCTTCCCAGTCCGCTGTATGCATTCCTTAAAAAGGGTCGTCGTTGGTCGTGGGGAGCAGCAGAAACCACTGCCTTCGAAGAACTCCGGATGAGACTGTCATCTTCTCCCATACTCCAACACTTTCGAGATGACTTGAACTGTGAGGTTCACACAGACGCCAGTTATGGTGGGCTTGGCGCGACGCTTATTCAGGAGGACGGGACGACAGAACATACCGTGCCGTTCATCAATCGAAGATTGACCGACCCTGAGAGCCGTTAACACAGCTACGAGTAAGCTGTTGTTTGTTGATTGAGAGGCTTCGCTACCGATCGAAATGTACATGCCTGTACTGGTTGATACCAATTCCAATCGCCAGGACTTCGTGCTCCAGCAACGCGCTGACGAAGACCTAGCCAAAGTCATCTCTATATTGGAGAATTGCGAGGGAGGTGTGGCTCACGGGCTGCAGCCGCCTATCGCCTAAATGATGGAAGGGGCAGAAAACTTCTACTGGTAGTTCCCCGCTCGCTCAGGCGACAGATGCTAGAGATTTGTCATGCAGGATCATCGGGTGGGCATCTCGGAATAACGGAGATGCTGGTCAGGCTTGAAGAACGTTTCTGGTGGAAGAAGTGTGCACGACATGTTCAGAAGTTTGTTGGTGGATATAATAATCATTGCCAGAGCTTGAAACAGCCTCCCGGTAGACCTGTGGGATATTTCAGCCAATGCCTCGGGCGTGCAAGACTTTCGCCATGCTCGGGATTAACCATGTGGGTCCACTTCCACTTACGTCACGGGGGAAGAGGCACATTTTGGTATGTGTAGACTATGCGACTCGCTATGTAGAGGCTGAGGCAGTACCCAATACCTCTGCTAAAGAAGTCTGCAACATCCTGGAAAGCCGCTTCATGTGGCGACATTCTACACCGGAGAAAATTGTGACCGGTCATGGGTCTGGGTTCTCTGCGCAATTTTTGGAAAAGGTGCTGGAAAAATTGGGAGTGGTGCATGTAATGGCAGCAGCCAGCCATCCACAGATGAATAGATTTGCGAAACAGTCAACCGGACATTAAAAGAGGTACTTGCTGCTAATCTGGAGTACGAAGCGGTCAGTTGGGATCAGATGTTAAGGAAGGCTGTTTTCTCCATAAATACTGCTCGCCAAGAGACGACAAGTTTCACTCCATTTGTACTAGTCTATGGACGTCTCCTGAAGTTGTCAGAAGAAAACGCTTATCCGTGGCCAGAAGAGGAGCCCGAATCCTACGAAAAATTCTTAGACCGGGTGGAATGTAGCCGACGACATGTAGCAGACCAAATCCGCAGAAAACAGCTGAAACATAAATAGAATCATGACAGTCATAGACGAGAAGACATGGCTTTCAAGACCGGAGACATGGTATGGGTACGACGTATTATACGGCGAGTAGTAAAACCCCAGAAGTTCGAACCAAAGTACATCGGCCCTTTCGAAATCACACAAAAACCTACTCCAGTAACGTATCGCTTATCCGATCCCCCTGGTCTATATACCCGAAAGAGGTGGCGTGTATTTCAAGCCCATATCTGTCAATTAAAGCCGTACCGAGAAGGATATTACAACGATGACAGTGAAAGCCCGAAAGGTGATGCCGATGACGGAGATTGCAAGAAATCAGAGGACGAGGCGACGCAAGTTGAAGAAGAGCAATCAACAGTCATGGAAGATATGGGGGGAAATGTAGTTCAGGAGAAGAGCAATCAACAATACTGGTTTGCTCTGATGATGATTCTGAAAATTCAGTACGTGTTTCAATTAGAGAATTCAATGTACAAGTTGCAAGCTGTCAATTCATGATTAACTCCTCGCATAATATTTACCTTTAATTGAACGTCATTTCTATTTTTTGCCACCAACCAATAATCCGAGTGCAGAGTTCCTCCTCTTGGGAAAGTTAAAGTTCTTTCGTATGGTAACGTGCAAATGTGACGGTGTCGGAGGGGTAATTGATTTCAATAAATCCTTTGTTCTCTGGTGGTCGTAGAGCCATACTGCTTTCACTTGATAGGTTACCGTGCATCCGCAAATTGTCGGTTTTCGCATTTTGCCAGTAGATTCCTTTTGTAGCTACGCTGAAATCATCAGCAATTTCCTCAAAAGCAATTTCACTGCACTGGCATTAACAAATTTTTTTCTATTGTAGCGTTATGTAGCACCCGTCCTTTCCCAGCCTTTCGAGAATACATGGGACCAACCAGTGTAATTACCATGTGAGAATGAAGAGACTGAGAATGAAGAGATTTCCTTAACTACAGCGGACTGTCCCCAATATTTCGCGCTTCAACCTTCTCACCTCGTTTCAAGACAATCTTTTTTTTGCGAGATTTTATATTCTGCGACTTACAGATTAATTTAAACGACAATATACGAAACACTATATTTCAGACGAACCGAATGCTCTCTGAAACTGGGACGACTTCTTGTCTCGTTCTTGTGTACTTCTTATGTACTGCTCGGAATTTGTCATCGTTCTTCCCCAACACGTTTATCGTTTATATACAGTAATGTGAAAAGGCCAATATCCATTATGTCAGAAAGTTGGCTTGACACAAAAATGACTTTTAAAGCTTTCTTATAAAATTTTTACACTTTATAGTATGCGTTGCTGTATAATCTAGCGGATATATGAACCTCTAGCCTTTTTACGGTGCATTCATTGTTCGCAACATTTTCTCTCTGATGAGAAAAACATAATTTGTGCTCAAACCTTACTCCTCATTTATAATTTTGGCATTATAGAATGTCTAGATGAAATATTATTGCTAAAGTAAAATAGAGAGTAATAGTCTTCAGCAAAGATTTCTATGTTGCTTTTTTCAGCAATTTTATTTGTTAAATCTTCTTTACTTGACATCCTTCGTATTTCAGTTCACTGAATACAAGAAATCCCTTCAAATATAACGAATTTTGTGCTTTCAGGTAGGTTAAATTATATATGTATACATGAGCATACAAGGTATGAGTGTATGACATATGATATTAAGAGTCATTTTAAGTATTGAATTTATAGAACTGAATCATAAGGTATCAGAGTTAGTTATATTTACTCTGGGAATGCTTGACATTGGCCGTTTCCTAGGATCAAAACTGGTCAAAGATGGTTCACCTAAGCCTAATTCCGTATGACCAAGTTCAACATCAGTGCGTTGAACATTATTACGCTTTGTACTGTTGTTCACTAGGCCAACAATAAAAGATGCACTCGCAACAAATATAAAAGCGCCACCAATTACGGATCCTATTGTAGTCAAAATGTTTTCTTGTGCATGGTAGTTGTCAAACGGAGTGGTAGGAGTATTAGTAAACAAAGTACTCGTTTCTGATGTAACGGCGGTACTTTCTGTAGTTGATTGAATCAAGGAAGTTGAAGCGTCTGAGGATGGTGTGGAACTTGACTGACTAGTGCTTGGAAGGGCAGCAGAAGTCGAATCTGATTGATCCGTAACGGCGGTACTTTCTGTAGTTGATTGAATCAAGGAAGTGGAAGCGTCTGATGGTTTGGAACTTGACTGACTAGTGCTTGAAAGGGCAGCAGAAGTCGAATCTGATTGATCCGTAAAGGAGGTACCTTCTGTAGTTGATTGAATCAAGGAAGTGGAAGCGTCTGAGGATGGTGCGGAACTTGACGGACTAGTGCTTGGAAGGGCAGCAGAAGTTGAATCTGATTGCTCCGTAACGGCAGTACTTTCTGTAGTTGACAGAATCAAGGAAGTTAAAGCGTCTGAGGATGGTTTGGAACTTGACTGACTAGTGCTTGGTTCAATAGTGGTTCGAATAGTGGTTGGAATAGTGCTTGGATTGGTGGTTGGATTGGCAACAGAAGTCGAATCTGATTGTTCTGTGACGGCGGTACTTTCTGTAGTCGATTGAGTCAAAGTACTAGTAGCGACTGGGGTTGGTTCGGAACTTGGTTTACTAGTGCTTGGATTGGAGGTTGGATTGGCAACAGAAGTGGAATCTGATTGTTCTGTAACGGCGGTACTTTCTGTAGTCGATTGAATCAAAGTACTAGTAGCGACTGGGGATGGTTCAGAACTTGATTGACTTGTGCTTGGATTGGTGGTTGAATTGGCAACAGAAGTCGAATCTGATTGTTCTGTGACGGCGGTACTTTCTGTAGTCGATTGAATCAAAGTACTAGAAGCGACTGGGGATGGTTCGGAACTTGATTGACTAGTGCTTGTATTGGTGGTTGGATTGGCAACAGAAGTCGAATCTGATTGTTCTGTGACGGCGGTACTTTCTGTAGTCGATTGAATCAAAGAACTAGTAGCGACTGGGGATGCTTCAGAACTTGATTGACTAGTGCTTGGATTTGTGGTTGGATTGGCAACAGAAGTCGAATCTGATTGTTCTGTGACGGCGGTACTTTCTGTAGTCGATTGAATCAAAGTACTAGTAGCGACTGGGGATGGTTCGGAACTTGATTGACTAGTGCTTGGATTGGTGGTTGGATTGGCAACAGAAGTCAAATCTGATTGTTCTGTGACGGCGGTACTTTCTGTAGTCGATTGAATCAAAGAACTAGTAGCGACTGGGGATGGTTCAGAACTTGATTGACTTGTGCTTGGATTGGTGGTTGGATTGGCAACAGATGTTGAATCTGATTGTTCTGTGACGGCGGTACTTTCTGTAGTCGATTGATTCAAAGAACTAGTAGCGACTGGGGATGCTTCGGAGCTTGATTGACTAGTGCTTGGATTGGCAGCAGAAGTCGAATCAAATTGCTCTGTGACGGCGGTACTTTCTGTAGTCGATTGAGTCAATGTACTAGTAGCGACTGGGGATGGTTCGGAACTTGATTGACTTGTGCTTGGATTGGTGGTTGGATTGGCAACAGAAGTCGAATCTGATTGTTCTGTGACGGCGGTACTTTCTGTAGTCGATTGAATCAAAGAACTAGTAGCGACTGGGGATGCTTCAGAACTTGATTGACTAGTGCTTGGATTGGTGGTTTGATTGGCAGCAGAAGTCGAATCTGATTGTTCTGTGCCGGCGGTACTTTCTGTAGTCGATTGAATCAAAGAACTAGTAGCGACTGGGGATGGTTCAGAACTTGATTGACTTGTGCTTGGATTGGTGGTTGGATTGGCAGCAGAAGTCGAATCTGATTGTTCTGTGACGGCGGTACTTTCTGTAGTCGATTGATTCAAAGAACTAGTAGCGACTGGGGATGCTTCAGAACTTGATTGACTAGTGCTTGGATTGGTGGTTGGATTGGCAGCAGAAGTCGAATCTGATTGTTCTGTGACGGCGGTACTTTCTGTAGTCGATTGAATCAAAGAACTAGTAGCGACTGGGGATGGTTCAGAACTTGATTGACTTGTGCTTGGATTGGTGGTTGGATTGGCAACAGATGTCGAATCTGATTGTTCTGTGACGGCGGTACTTTCTGTAGTCGATTGAGTCAAAGTACTAGTAGCGACTGGGGTTGGTTCGGAACTTGATTTACTAGTGCTTAGATTGGAGGTTGGATTGGCAACAGAAGTCGAATCTGATTGTTCTGAAACGGCGGTACTTTCTGTAGTCGATTGAATCAAAGTACTAGTAGCGACTGGGGATGCTTCGGAGCTTGATTGACTAGTGCTTGGATTGGCAGCAGAAGTCGAATCAAATTGCTCTGTGACGGCGGTACTTTCTGTAGTCGATTGAATCAAAGAACTACTAGCGACTGGGGATGCTTCAGAACTTGATTGACTAGTGCTTGGATTGGTGGTTGGATTGGCAGCAGAAGTCGAATCTGATTGTTCTGTGACGGCGGTACTTTCTGTAGTCGATTGAATCAAAGAACTAGTAGCGACTGGGGATGGTTCAGAACTTGATTGACTTGTGCTTGGATTAGTGGTTGGATTGGCAACAGATGTCGAATCTGATTGTTCTGTGACGGCGGTACTTTCTGTAGTCGATTGAATCAATGTACTAGTAGCGACTGGGGATGGTTCGGAACTTGATTGACTATGGTTCAGAACTTGATTGACTTGTGCTTGGATTAGTGGTTGGATTGGCAACAGATGTCGAATCTGATTGTTCTGTGACGGCGGTACTTTCTGTAGTCGATTGAATCAATGTACTAGTAGCGACTGGGGATGGTTCGGAACTTGATTGACTAGTGCTTGGATTGGTGGTTGGATTGGCAACAGAAGTCGAATCTGATTGTTCTGTGACGGCGGTACTTTCTGTAGTCGATTGAATCAAAGTACTAGTAGCGACTGGGGATGGTTCGGAACTTGATTGACTAGTGCTTGGATTGGTGGTTGGATTGGCAACAGAAGTCAAATCTGATTGTTCTGTGACGGCGGTACTTTCTGTAGTCGATTGAATCAAAGAACTAGTAGCGACTGGGGATGGTTCAGAACTTGATTGACTTGTGCTTGGATTGGTGGTTGGATTGGCAACAGATGTTGAATCTGATTGTTCTGTGACGGCGGTACTTTCTGTAGTCGATTGATTCAAAGAACTAGTAGCGACTGGGGATGCTTCGGAGCTTGATTGACTAGTGCTTGGATTGGCAGCAGAAGTCGAATCAAATTGCTCTGTGACGGCGGTACTTTCTGTAGTCGATTGAGTCAATGTACTAGTAGCGACTGGGGATGGTTCGGAACTTGATTGACTTGTGCTTGGATTGGTGGTTGGATTGGCAACAGAAGTCGAATCTGATTGTTCTGTGACGGCGGTACTTTCTGTAGTCGATTGAATCAAAGAACTAGTAGCGACTGGGGATGCTTCAGAACTTGATTGACTAGTGCTTGGATTGGTGGTTTGATTGGCAGCAGAAGTCGAATCTGATTGTTCTGTGCCGGCGGTACTTTCTGTAGTCGATTGAATCAAAGAACTAGTAGCGACTGGGGATGGTTCAGAACTTGATTGACTTGTGCTTGGATTGGTGGTTGGATTGGCAGCAGAAGTCGAATCTGATTGTTCTGTGACGGCGGTACTTTCTGTAGTCGATTGATTCAAAGAACTAGTAGCGACTGGGGATGCTTCAGAACTTGATTGACTAGTGCTTGGATTGGTGGTTGGATTGGCAGCAGAAGTCGAATCTGATTGTTCTGTGACGGCGGTACTTTCTGTAGTCGATTGAATCAAAGAACTAGTAGCGACTGGGGATGGTTCAGAACTTGATTGACTTGTGCTTGGATTGGTGGTTGGATTGGCAACAGATGTCGAATCTGATTGTTCTGTGACGGCGGTACTTTCTGTAGTCGATTGAATCAATGTACTAGTAGCGACTGGGGATGGTTCGGAACTTGATTGACTAGTGCTTGGATTGGTGGTTGGATTGGCAACAGAAGTCGAGTCTGACTGTTCCGTGACGGCGGTACTTTCTGTAGTCGATTGAATCAAAGTACTAGAAGCGACTGGGGATGGTTCGGAACTTGATTGACTAGTGCTTGTATTTGTGGTTGGATTGGCAACAGAAGTCGAATCTGATTGTTCTGTGACGGCGGTACTTTCTGTAGTCGATTGAGTCAAAGTACTAGTAGCGAATGGGGTTGGTTCGGAACTTGATTTACTAGTGCTTAGATTGGAGGTTGGATTGGCAACAGAAGTCGAATCTGATTGTTCTGTAACGGCGGTACTTTCTGTAGTCGATTGAATCAAAGTACTAGTAGCGACTGGGGATGCTTCGGAGCTTGATTGACTAGTGCTTGGATTGGCAGCAGAAGTCGAATCAAATTGCTCTGTGACGGCGGTACTTTCTGTAGTCGATTGAATCAAAGAACTACTAGCGACTGGGGATGCTTCAGAACTTGATTGACTAGTGCTTGGATTGGTGGTTGGATTGGCAGCAGAAGTCGAATCTGATTGTTCTGTGACGGCGGTACTTTCTGTAGTCGATTGATTCAAAGAACTAGTAGCGACTGGGGATGCTTCAGAACTTGATTGACTAGTGCTTGGATTGGTGGTTGGATTGGCAGCAGAAGTCGAATCTGATTGTTCTGTGACGGCGGTACTTTCTGTAGTCGATTGAATCAAAGAACTAGTAGCGACTGGGGATGGTTCAGAACTTGATTGACTTGTGCTTGGATTGGTGGTTGGATTGGCAACAGATGTCGAATCTGATTGTTCTGTGACGGCGGTACTTTCTGTAGTCGATTGAATCAATGTACTAGTAGCGACTGGGGATGGTTCGGAACTTGATTGACTAGTGCTTGGATTGGTGGTTGGATTGGCAACAGAAGTCGAGTCTGACTGTTCCGTGACGGCGGTACTTTCTGTAGTCGATTGAATCAAAGTACTAGAAGCGACTGGGGATGGTTCGGAACTTGATTGACTAGTGCTTGTATTTGTGGTTGGATTGGCAACAGAAGTCGAATCTGATTGTTCTGTGACGGCGGTACTTTCTGTAGTCGATTGAGTCAAAGTACTAGTAGCGACTGGGGTTGGTTCAGAACTTGATTTACTAGTGCTTAGATTGGAGGTTGGATTGGTAACAGAAGTCGAATCTGATTGTTCTGTAACGGCGGTACTTTCTGTAGTCGATTGAATCAAAGTACTAGTAGCGACTGGGGATGCTTCGGAGCTTGATTGACTAGTGCTTGGATTGGCAGCAGAAGTCGAATCAAATTGCTCTGTGACGGCGGTACTTTCTGTAGTCGATTGAATCAAAGAACTACTAGCGACTGGGGATGCTTCAGAACTTGATTGACTAGTGCTTGGATTGGTGGTTGGATTGGCAGCAGAAGTCGAATCTGATTGTTCTGTGACGGCGGTACTTTCTGTAGTCGATTGAATCAAAGAACTAGTAGCGACTGGGGATGGTTCAGAATTTGATTGACTTGTGCTTGGATTGGTGGTTGGATTGGCAACAGATGTTGAATCTGATTGTTCTGTGACGGCGGTACTTTCTGTAGTCGATTGATTCAAAGAACTAGTAGCGACTGGGGATGCTTCGGAGCTTGATTGACTAGTGCTTGGATGGGCAGCAGAAGTCGAATCAAATTGCTCTGTGACGGCGGTACTTTCTGTAGTCGATTGAGTCAATGTACTAGTAGCGACTGGGGATGGTTCGGAACTTGATTGACTTGTGCTTGGATTGGTGGTTGGATTGGCAACAGAAGTCGAATCTGAATGTTCTGTGACGGCGGTACTTTCTGTAGTCGATTGAATCAAAGAACTAGTAGCGACTGGGGATGCTTCAGAACTTGATTGACTAGTGCTTGGATTGGTGGTTGGATTGGCAGCAGAAGTCGAATCTGATTGTTCTGTGCCGGCGGTACTTTCTGTAGTCGATTGAATCAAAGTACTAGTAGCGACTGGGGATGGTTCAGAACTTGATTGACTAGTGCTTGGATTGGTGGTTGGATTGGCAGCAGAAGTCGAATCTGATTGCTCTGTGACGGCGGTGCTTTCTGTAGTCGATTGATTCAAAGAACTAGTAGCGACTGGGGATGCTTCAGAACTTGATTGACTAGTGCTTGGATTGGTGGTTGGATTGGCAGCAGAAGTCGAATCTGATTGTTCTGTGACGGCGGTACTTTCTGTAGTCGATTGAATCAAAGAACTAGTAGCGACATGGGATGGTTCAGAACTTGATTGACTTGTGCTTGGATAGGTGGTTGGATTGGCAACAGATGTCGAATCTGATTGTTCTGTGACGGCGGTACTTTCTGTAGTCGATTGAATCAATGTACTAGTAGCGACTGGGGATGGTTCGGAACTTGATTGACTAGTGCTTGGATTGGTGGTTGGATTGGCAACAGAAGTTGAATCTGATTGTTCTGTGACGGCGGTACTTTCTGTAGTCGATTGAATCAATGTACTAGTAGCGACTGGGGATGGTTCGGAACTTGATTGACTAGTGCTTGGATTGGTGGTTGGATTGGCAACAGAAGTCGAATCTGATTGTTCTGTGACGGCGGTACTTTCTGTAGTCGATTGAATCAAAGAACTAGTAGCGACTGGGGATGCTTCAGAACTTGATTGACTAGTGCTTGGATTGGTGGTTTGATTGGCAGCAGAAGTCGAATCTGATTGTTCTGTGCCGGCGGTACTTTCTGTAGTCGATTGAATCAAAGAACTAGTAGCGACTGGGGATGGTTCAGAACTTGATTGACTAGTGCTTGGATTGGTGGTTGGATTGGCAGCAGAAGTCGAATCTGATTGTTCTGTGACGGCGGTACTTTCTGTAGTCGATTGAATCAAAGAACTAGTAGCGACTGGGGATGGTTCAGAACTTGATTGACTTGTGCTTGGATAGGTGGTTGGATTGGCAACAGATGTCGAATCTGATTGTTCTGTGACGGCGGTACTTTCTGTAGTCGATTGAATCAATGTACTAGTAGCGACTGGGGATGGTTCGGAACTTGATTGACTAGTGCTTGGATTGGTGGTTGGATTGGCAACAGAAGTCGAATCTGATTGTTCTGTGACGGCGGTACTTTCTGTAGTCGATTGAATCAAAGTACTAGTAGCGACTGGGGATGGTTCGGAACTTGATTGACTAGTGCTTGGATTGGTGGATGGATTGGCAACAGAAGTCAAATCTGATTGTGCTGTGACGGCGGTACTTTCTGTAGTCGATTGAATCAAAGAACTAGTAGCGATTGGGGATGCTTCAGAACTTGATTGACTAGTGCTTGGATTGGTGGTTGGATTGGCAGCAGAAGTCGAATCTGATTGTTCTGTGACGGCGGTACTTTCTGTAGTCGATTGAATCAAAGTACTTGTAGCGACTGGGGATGGTTCGGAACTTGATTGACTAGTGCTTGGATTGGTGGTTGGATTGGCAACAGAAGTCGAATCTGATTGTTCTGTGACGGCGGTACTTTCTGTAGTCGATTGAATCAAAGAACTAGTAGCGACTGGGGATGCTTCAGAACTTGATTGACTAGCTTGGATTGGTGGTTGGATTGGCAGCAGAAGTCGAATCTGATTGTTCTGTGACGGCGGTACTTTCTGTAGTCGATTGAGTCAAAGTACTAGTAGCGACTGGGGTTGGTTCGGAACTTGATTTACTAGTGCTTAGATTGGAGGTTGGATTGGCTCGAATGATTGTTCTGTAACGGCGGTACTTTCTGTAGTCGATTGAATCAAAGTACTAGTAGCGACTGGGGATGGTTCGGGACTTGATTGACTAGTGCTTGGATTTGTGGTTGGATTGGCAACAGAAGTCGAGTCTGACTGTTCTGTGACGGCGGTACTTTCTGTAGTCGATTGAATCAAAGTACTAGAAGCGACTGGGGATGGTTCGGAACTTGATTGACTAGTGCTTGGATTGGTGGTTGGATTGGCAACAGAAGTCGACTCTGATTGTTCTGTGACGGCGGTACTTTCTGTAGTCGATTGAATCAAAGTACTAGAAGCGACTGGGGATGGTTCGGATTGACTTAGATTGGAGTGCTTGGATTGGCAACAGAAGTCGAATCTGATTGTTCTGTAACGGCGGTACTTTCTGTAGTCGATTGAATCAAAGTACTAGTAGCGACTGGGGATGGTTCGGGACTTGATTGACTAGTGCTTGGATTTGTGGTTGGATTGGCAACAGAAGTCGAGTCTGACTGTTCTGTGACGGCGGTACTTTCTGTAGTCGATTGAATCAAAGTACTAGAAGCGACTGGGGATGGTTCGGAACTTGATTGACTAGTGCTTGGATTGGTGGTTGGATTGGCAACAGAAGTCGACTCTGATTGTTCTGTGACGGCGGTACTTTCTGTAGTCGATTGAATCAAAGTACTAGAAGCGACTGGGGATGGTTCGGAACTTGATTGACTAGTGCTTGGATTGGTGGTTGGATTGGCAACAGAAGTCGAATCTGATTGTTCTGTGACGGCGGTACTTTCTGTAGTCGATTGAATCAAAGAACTAGTAGCGACTGGGGATGCTTCAGAACTTGATTGACTAGTGCTTGGATTGGTGGTTGGATTGGCAGCAGAAGTCGAATCTGATTGTTCTGTGACTTCGGTACTTTCTGTAGTCGATTGAATCAAAGAACTAGAAGCGACTGGGGATGGTTCAGAACTTGATTGACTTGTGCTTGGATTGGTGGTTGGATTGGCAACAGAAGTCGAATCTGATTGTTCTGTGACGGCGGTACTTTCTGTAGTCGATTGAATCAAAGAACTACTGGCGACTGGGGATGGTTCGGAACTTGATTGACTAGTGCTTGGATTGGTGGTTGGATTGGCAACAGAAGTCGAATCTGACTGTTCTGTGACGGCGGTACTTTCTGTAGTCGATTGAATCAAAGTACTAGTAGCGACTGGGGATGGTTCGGAACTTGATTGACTAGTGCTTGGATTGGTGGTTGGATTGGCAACAGAAGTCAAATCTGATTGTGCTGTGACGGCGGTACTTTCTGTAGTCGATTGAATCAAAGAACTAGTAGCGACTGGGGATGCTTCAGAACTTGATTGACTAGTGCTTGGATTGGTGGTTGGATTGGCAGCAGAAGTCGAATCTGATTGTTCTGTGACGGCGGTACTTTCTGTAGTCGATTGAATCAAAGAACTAGAAGCGACTGGGGATGGTTCAGAACTTGTTTGACTTGTGCTTGGATTGGTGGTTGGATTGGCAGCAGAAGTCGAATCTGATTGTTCTGTGACGGCGGTACTTTCTGTAGTCGATTGAATCAAAGTACTTGTAGCGACTGGGGATGGTTCGGAACTTGATTGACTAGTGCTTGGATTGGTGGTTGGATTGGCAACAGAAGTCGAATCTGATTGTTCTGTGACGGCGGTACTTTCTGTAGTCGATTGAATCAAAGAACTAGTAGCGACTGGGGATGCTTCAGAACTTGATTGACTAGTGCTTGGATTGGTGGTTGGATTGGCAGCAGAAGTCGAATCTGATTGTTCTGTGACGGCGGTACTTTCTGTAGTCGATTGAGTCAAAGTACTAGTAGCGACTGGGGTTGGTTCGGAACTTGATTTACTAGTGCTTAGATTGGAGGTTGGATTGGCAACAGAAGTCGAATCTGATTGTTCTGTAACGGCGGTACTTTCTGTAGTCGATTGAATCAAAGTACTAGTAGCGACTGGGGATGGTTCGGGACTTGATTGACTAGTGCTTGGATTTGTGGTTGGATTGGCAACAGAAGTCGAGTCTGACTGTTCTGTGACGGCGGTACTTTCTGTAGTCGATTGAATCAAAGTACTAGAAGCGACTGGGGATGGTTCGGAACTTGATTGACTAGTGCTTGGATTGGTGGTTGGATTGGCAGCAGAAGTCGAATCTGATTGTTCTGTGACGGCGGTACTTTCTGTAGTCGATTGAATCAAAGAACTAGAAGCGACTGGGGATGGTTCAGAACTTGTTTGACTTGTGCTTGGATTGGTGGTTGGATTGGCAGCAGAAGTCGAATCTGATTGTTCTGTGACGGCGGTACTTTCTGTAGTCGATTGAATCAAAGTACTTGTAGCGACTGGGGATGGTTCGGAACTTGATTGACTAGTGCTTGGATTGGTGGTTGGATTGGCAACAGAAGTCGAATCTGATTGTTCTGTGACGGCGGTACTTTCTGTAGTCGATTGAATCAAAGAACTAGTAGCGACTGGGGATGCTTCAGAACTTGATTGACTAGTGCTTGGATTGGTGGTTGGATTGGCAGCAGAAGTCGAATCTGATTGTTCTGTGACGGCGGTACTTTCTGTAGTCGATTGAGTCAAAGTACTAGTAGCGACTGGGGTTGGTTCGGAACTTGATTTACTAGTGCTTAGATTGGATTGGTTGGATTGGCAACAGAAGTCGAATCTGATTGTTCTGTAACGGCGGTACTTTCTGTAGTCGATTGAATCAAAGTACTAGTAGCGACTGGGGATGGTTCGGGACTTGATTGACTAGTGCTTGGATTTGTGGTTGGATTGGCAACAGAAGTCGAGTCTGACTGTTCTGTGACGGCGGTACTTTCTGTAGTCGATTGAATCAAAGTACTAGAAGCGACTGGGGATGGTTCGGAACTTGATTGACTAGTGCTTGGATTGGTGGTTGGATTGGCAACAGAAGTCGAATCTGATTGTTCTGTGACGGCGGTACTTTCTGTAGTCGATTGAATCAAAGTACTAGAAGCGACTGGGGATGGTTCGGAACTTGATTGACTAGTGCTTGGATTGTTTGTTGGATTGGCAACAGAAGTCGAATCTGATTGTTCTGTGACGGCGGTACTTTCTGTAGTCGATTGAATCAAAGAACTAGTAGCGACTGGGGATGGTTCGGAACTTGATTGACTAGTGCTTGGATTGGTGGTTGGATTGGCAACAGAAGTCGAATCTGATTGTTCCGTGACGGCGGTACTTTCTGTAGTCGATTGAATCAAAGTACTAGAAGCGACTGGGGATGGTTCGGAACTTGATTGACTAGTGCTTGGATTGGTGGTTGGATTGGCAACAGAAGTCAAATCTGATTGTGCTGTGACGGCGGTACTTTCTGTAGTCGATTGATTCAAAGAACTAGTAGCGACTGGGGATGCTTCAGAACTTGATTGACTAGTGCTTGCATTGGTGGTTGGATTGGAAGCAGAAGTTGAATCTGATTGTTCTGTGACGGCGGTACTTTCTGTAGTCGATTGAATCAAAGAACTAGTAGCGACTGGGGATGGTTCGGAACTTGATTGACTAGTGCTTGGATTAGTGGTTGGATTGGCAACAGAAGTCGAGTCTGACTGTTCCGTGACGGCGGTACTTTCTGTAGTCGATTGAATCAATGTACTAGTAGCGACTGGGGATGGTTCGGAACTTGATTGACTAGTGCTTGGATTAGTGGTTGGATTGGCTGGGGATGGTTCGGAACTTGATTGACTAGTGCTTGGATTAGTGGTTGGATTGGCAACAGAAGTCGAATCTGATTGTTCCGTGACGGCGGTACTTTCTGTAGTCGATTGAATCAAAGTACTAGAAGCGACTGGGGATGGTTCGGAACTTGATTGACTAGTGCTTGTATTTGTGGTTGGATTGGCAACAGAAGTCGAATCTGATTGTTCTGTGACGGCGGTACTTTCTGTAGTCGATTGAATCAAAGAACTAGAAGCGACTGGGGATGGTTCAGAACTTGTTTGACTTGTGCTTGGATTGGTGGTTGGATTGGCAGCAGAAGTCGAATCTGATTGTTCTGTGACGGCGGTACTTTCTGTAGTCGATTGATTCAAAGAACTAGTAGCGACTGGGGATGCTTCAGAACTTGATTGACTAGTGCTTGCATTGGTGGTTGGATTGGAAGCAGAAGTTGAATCTGATTGTTCTGTGACGGCGGTACTTTCTGTAGTCGATTGAATCAAAGAACTAGTAGCGACTGGGGATGGTTCGGAACTTGATTGACTAGTGCTTGGATTGGTGGTTGGATTGGCAACAGAAGTCGAGTCTGACTGTTCCGTGACGGCGGTACTTTCTGTAGTCGATTGAATCAATGTACTAGTAGCGACTGGGGATGGTTCGGAACTTGATTGACTAGTGCTTGGATTGGTGGTTGGATTGGCAACAGAAGTCGAATCTGATTGTTCCGTGACGGCGGTACTTTCTGTAGTCGATTGAATCAAAGTACTAGAAGCGACTGGGGATGGTTCGGAACTTGATTGACTAGTGCTTGTATTTGTGGTTGGATTGGCAACAGAAGTCGAATCTGATTGTTCTGTGACGGCGGTACTTTCTGTAGTCGATTGAGTCAAAGTACTAGTAGCGACTGGGGTTGGTTCGGAACTTGATTTACTAGTGCTTGGATTGGAGGTTGGATTGGCAACAGAAGTCGAATCTGATTGTTCTGTGACGGCGGTACTTTCTGTAGTCGATTGAATCAAAGAACTAGTAGCGACTGGGGATGCTTCAGAACTTGATTGACTAGTGCTTGCATTGGTGGTTGGATTGGCAGCAGAAGTTGAATCTGATTGTTCTGTGACGGCGGTACTTTCTGTAGTCGATTGAATCAAAGTACTAGTAGCGACTGGGGATGGTTCGGAACTTGATTGACTAGTGCTTGGATTGGTGGTTGGATTGGCAGCAGAAGTCGAATCTGATTGTTCTGTGACGGCGGTACTTTCTGTAGTCGATTGAATCAAAGAACTAGAAGCGACTGGGGATGGTTCAGAACTTGATTGACTTGTGCTTGGATTGGTGGTTGGATTGGCAACAGAAGTCGAATCTGATTGTTCTGTGACGGCGGTACTTTCTGTAGTCGATTGATTCAAAGAACTAGTAGCGACTGGGGATGCTTCAGAACTTGATTGACTAGTGCTTGGATTGGTGGTTGGATTGGCAGCAGAAGTCGAATCTGATTGTTCTGTGACGGCGGTACTTTCTGTAGTCGATTGAATCAAAGAACTAGTAGCGACTGGGGATGGTTCAGAACTTGATTGACTAGTGCTTGGATTGGTGGTTGGATTGGCAACAGAAGTCGAATCTGATTGTTCTGTAACGGCGGTACTTTCTGTAGTCGATTGAATCAATGTACTAGTAGCGACTGGGGATGGTTCGGAACTTGATTGACTAGTGCTTGGATTGGTGGTTGGATTGGCAACAGAAGTCGAATCTGATTGTTCTGTGACGGCGGTACTTTCTGTAGTCGATTGAATCAAAGTACTGGAAGCGACTGGGGATGGTTCGGAACTTGATTGACTAGTGCTTGTATTTGTGGTTGGATTGGCAACAGAAGTCGAGTCTGACTGTTCCGTGACGGCGGTACTTTCTGTAGTCGATTGAATCAATGTACTAGTAGCGACTGGGGATGGTTCGGAACTTGATTGACTAGTGCTTGGATTAGTGGTTGGATTGGCAACAGAAGTCGAATCTGATTGTTCCGTGACGGCGGTACTTTCTGTAGTCGATTGAATCAAAGTACTAGAAGCGACTGGGGATGGTTCGGAACTTGATTGACTAGTGCTTGTATTTGTGGTTGGATTGGCAACAGAAGTCGAATCTGATTGTTCTGTGACGGCGGTACTTTCTGTAGTCGATTGAATCAAAGAACTAGAAGCGACTGGGGATGGTTCAGAACTTGTTTGACTTGTGCTTGGATTGGTGGTTGGATTGGCAGCAGAAGTCGAATCTGATTGTTCTGTGACGGCGGTACTTTCTGTAGTCGATTGATTCAAAGAACTAGTAGCGACTGGGGATGCTTCAGAACTTGATTGACTAGTGCTTGCATTGGTGGTTGGATTGGAAGCAGAAGTTGAATCTGATTGTTCTGTGACGGCGGTACTTTCTGTAGTCGATTGAATCAAAGAACTAGTAGCGACTGGGGATGGTTCGGAACTTGATTGACTAGTGCTTGGATTGGTGGTTGGATTGGCAACAGAAGTCGAGTCTGACTGTTCCGTGACGGCGGTACTTTCTGTAGTCGATTGAATCAATGTACTAGTAGCGACTGGGGATGGTTCGGAACTTGATTGACTAGTGCTTGGATTGGTGGTTGGATTGGCAACAGAAGTCGAATCTGATTGTTCCGTGACGGCGGTACTTTCTGTAGTCGATTGAATCAAAGTACTAGAAGCGACTGGGGATGGTTCGGAACTTGATTGACTAGTGCTTGTATTTGTGGTTGGATTGGCAACAGAAGTCGAATCTGATTGTTCTGTGACGGCGGTACTTTCTGTAGTCGATTGAGTCAAAGTACTAGTAGCGACTGGGGTTGGTTCGGAACTTGATTTACTAGTGCTTGGATTGGAGGTTGGATTGGCAACAGAAGTCGAAACTGATTGTTCTGTGACGGCGGTACTTTCTGTAGTCGATTGAATCAAAGAACTAGTAGCGACTGGGGATGCTTCAGAACTTGATTGACTAGTGCTTGCATTGGTGGTTGGATTGGCAGCAGAAGTTGAATCTGATTGTTCTGTGACGGCGGTACTTTCTGTAGTCGATTGAATCAATGTACTAGTAGCGACTGGGGATGGTTCGGAACTTGATTGACTAGTGCTTGGATTGGTGGTTGGATTGGCAACAGAAGTCGAATCAAATTGCTCTGTGACGGCGGTACTTTCTGTAGTCGATTGAGTCAATGTACTAGTAGCGACTGGGGATGGTTCGGAACTTGATTGACTTGTGATTGGATTGGTGGTTGGATTGGCAACAGAAGTCGAATCTGATTGTTCTGTGACGGCGGTACTTTCTGTAGTCGATTGAGTCAAAGTACTAGTAGCGACTGGGGTTGGTTCGGAACTTGATTTACTAGTGCTTGGATTGGAGGTTGGATTGGCAACAGAAGTCGAATCTGATTGTTCTGTGACGGCGGTACTTTCTGTAGTCGATTGAATCAAAGTACTAGTAGCGACTGGGGATGGTTCGGAACTTGATTGACTAGTGCTTGGATTGGTGGTTGGATTGGCAGCAGAAGTCGAATCTGATTGTTCTGTGACGGCGGTACTTTCTGTAGTCGATTGAATCAAAGAACTAGAAGCGACTGGGGATGGTTCAGAACTTGATTGACTTGTGCTTGGATTGGTGGTTGGATTGGCAACAGAAGTCGAATCTGATTGTTCTGTGACGGCGGTACTTTCTGTAGTCGATTGATTCAAAGAACTAGTAGCGACTGGGGATGCTTCAGAACTTGATTGACTAGTGCTTGGATTGGTGGTTGGATTGACAGCAGAAGTCGAATCTGATTGTTCTGTGACGGCGGTACTTTCTGTAGTCGATTGAATCAAAGAACTAGTAGCGACTGGGGATGGTTCAGAACTTGATTGACTAGTGCTTGGATTGGTGGTTGGATTGGCAACAGAAGTCGAATCTGATTGTTCTGTAACGGCGGTACTTTCTGTAGTCGATTGAATCAATGTACTAGTAGCGACTGGGGATGGTTCGGAACTTGATTGACTAGTGCTTGGATTGGTGGTTGGATTGGCAACAGAAGTCGAATCTGATTGTTCTGTGACGGCGGTACTTTCTGTAGTCGATTGAATCAAAGTACTGGAAGCGACTGGGGATGGTTCGGAACTTGATTGACTAGTGCTTGTATTTGTGGTTGGATTGGCAACAGAAGTCGAATCTGATTGTTCTGTGACGGCGGTACTTTCTGTAGTCGATTGAGTCAAAGTACTAGTAGCGACTGGGGTTGGTTCGGAACTTGATTTACTAGTGCTTGGATTGGAGGTTGGATTGGCAACAGAAGTCGAATCTGATTGGTCTGTGACGGCGGTACTTTCTGTAGTCGATTGAATAAAAGTACTAGTAGCGACTGGGGATGGTTCGGAACTTGATTGACTAGTGCTTGGATTGGTGGTTGGATTGGCAGCAGAAGTCGAATCTGATTGTTCTGTGACGGCGGTACTTTCTGTAGTCGATTGAATCAAAGAACTAGAAGCGACTGGGGATGGTTCAGAACTTGATTGACTTGTGCTTGGATTGGTGGTTGGATTGGCAGCAGAAGTCGAATCTGATTGTTCTGTGACGGCGGTACTTCCTGTAGTCGATTGATTCAAAGAACTAGTAGCGACTGGGGATGCTTCAGAACTTGATTGACTAGTGCTTGCATTGGTGGTTGGATTGGCAGCAGAAGTTGAATCTGATTGTACTGTGACAGCGGTACTTTCTGTAGTCGATTGAATCAAAGAACTAGTAGCGACTGGGGATGCTTCAGAACTTGATTGACTAGTGCTTGGATTGGTGGTTGGATTGGCAACAGAAGTCGAATCTGATTGTGCTGTGACGGCGGTACTTTCTGTAGTCGATTGAATCAAAGAACTAGTAGCGAATGGGGATGCTTCAGAACTTGATTGACTAGTGCTTGGATTGGTGGTTGGATTGGCAGCAGAAGTCGAATCTGATTGTTCTGTGACGGCGGTACTTTCTGTAGTCGATTGAATCAAAGTACTGGAAGCGACTGGGGATGGTTCGGAACTTGATTGACTAGTGCTTGTATTTGTGGTTGGATTGGCAACAGAAGTCGAATCTGATTGTTCTGTGACGGCGTTACTTTCTGTAGTCGATTGAGTCAAAGTACTAGTAGCGACTGGGGATGGTTCGGAACTTGATTGACTAGTGCTTGGATTGGTGGTTGGATTGGCAGCAGAAGTCGAATCTGATTGTTCTGTGACGGCGGTACTTTCTGTAGTCGATTGAATCAAAGAACTAGTAGCGACTGGGGATCGTTCAGAACTTGATTGACTTGTGCTTGGATTGGTGGTTGGATTGGCAACAGAAGTCGAATCTGATTGTGCTGTGACGGCGGTACTTTCTGTAGTCGATTGAATCAAAGAACTAGTAACGACTGGGGATGCTTCAGAACTTGATTGACTAGTGCTTGGATTGGTGGTTGGATTGGCAGCAGAAGTCGAATCTGATTGTTCTGTGACGGCGGTACTTTCTGTAGTCGATTGAATCAAAGAACTAGAAGCGACTGGGGATGGTTCAGAACTTGATTGACTTGTGCTTGGATTGGTGGTTGGATTGGCAGCAGAAGTCGAATCTGATTGTTCTGTGATGGCGGTACTTTCTGTAGTCGATTGATTCAAAGAACTAGTAGCGACTGGGGATGCTTCAGAACTTGATTGACTAGTGCTTGGATTGGTGGTTGGATTGGCAGCAGAAGTCGAATCTGATTGTTCTGTGACGGCGGTACTTTCTGTAGTCGTTTCAGATTCTGACGTTGTGGATGACTGGATGGTGCTAGGTTCTGGGCCTTCTGTCGAAACATTATCACTTGAACTTGACAAAGAAAGTTCAGTTGACGTTATAGTATTATTCCGAACTTTTATCCGCGCAATAGCTAAGCCAGTGTTGTTTATGCGCTTCCTGTGTCCTTGAATACAAATCTATAATAAATAAAGCATCTTTTACCTGGTGTTTATTTTTGTCGCTCTTAATTCTTACCTTTATTTCGGCGTTAGTGTCCGGGATCGCAATGTTAACTGAACGCCATTGGCTGGTACTTACATTGAACGTTTCTAATGCTGTCGTATTATGGGAGCTTCCAAATATTAAAAATACTTTGATTTGGGCTGCACCGCTTCGAGCTTGTATCCAATATTCCAGCTCCAAAATCCCGCCAGTTGGAAAAGTTAATTTTTTATTTGTATGATAATGAGCGTAAGTTGCATTTTCGGATGGGTAATTGATTTCAATAAATCCCCTATCTCCTGGGGGTCTTAAACTGCTGGTATTGGTTTCACTTGACTCGTTTTTATGTACCCATATGTTGTCAGTTTTTTCATTATTCCAGTTGGTACTGTTAACTATTTTACTGTAATCGTCTACCATTTCCTCACCATAGCTCAATTGTTTCCATGCCACATCTGACTCGTCCTTCCATTCCCAATCTCCTTCAGCTTGTGCTAAGTATTTAGAGCAAACAACAAGGACTAGCATCCGAATCTGTAAAGACTTAGGATACATTTCGTCTACAAAGTAATTAGACCACTGTCCGTTGCGTCTCCTAGACCTTGTGGCTAGTCAGCTTTTGTCTGGATTTCGCTTTAAAATTTATGTTTTTGAAAAGCACCACAAGAAAACAATCAGTAGAAATTCTGGGCTTTTGCCCAATAGGTCGATCGTTCCACTAAAAATTGCGGGGTTCAACAGCAGCGGTTTGATTGCGAGTATTGATGATTTCGTATAGAACTCATTTGCCTAGCCCTGTCAGTTAGACAGTATTAGGTGCTTCACTAGAATCCAATTTTCTTATCACACCTCTCCAAGGACTGTAAAAAAATGTGACGAAGCTTTCATATCACGCATGTAAAACGCTGTTAGGTATTCGAGTTCTGTTGCACGAACTCTTATCAGTTATTATCTCGTTACATTTTTATTGCACGACCAATAACATACTACATGATATCCTAAACATAAGATACTTTTTAGGGAGCGTCAATATGTATCCACGATTGATTGCTCTGGGCTAGATTATGTTGCTTCCTTTCCTTGAAACTTCCTTGAAACATCCTGAATACTGCATATTCTGCACAACGTGATAAGCTATACAAAAAATAGCCTTCTTGGACTTCGACATCAGGGATTACTTCAAAGGTTACCATCACCATTATCGTAACGATTTTTCTCAATCTTGATCGTTCCGTCACGAAAATATTTCAACAATCTCTCAGCCACTTAAAACAATAAAATAAAAGTGGGTCAGAACTCATTTCGAATAAAAATTTTAATTTAAAAAAATCCTTACCCACTTAAAAAAAAAGTTTGGGCTTTTAAAAAAAATTTGGTTTGCCAACTTTAAAAAAAGCTTGGTTTGCCCACTTTAAAAACAAAAGTGGATGGTGGTTTTTTAAAAAAAAAATCTTTTTTTTAGAAACGTTACCATAAAAGAGAATTCGTGGGAATTACTGAATTGTAGAGAATTTCTTAAACCCGTTTAAAATTCTGACCTCTATATAAAAGCTTACACGTGAAAACTTTCTTTTCCTTGTCTGCATGCTGCGCCGTTTCGACTTTTCTTTGTCAAAAAGTTTCTAAAATGGCTTATGTAATACGGTATTAATACATCAAATTCATCTCGGATTTATGCCATGAAACTAACACTTTTTGATTCCTACGATAACATTCAGATTCACGTGCACAAGACCTTACGAACTTTCAATTGCTTATCTTAAGCTACAGATAAATTGCTATTTTGATTACTTCGTTAACATGAAATTTGCTATTTTGCTACTTTGTAACACATAATGGCGCCAAACTTACGACTGCTAGTGGAGTTTCTTGACAACAGCCATTGTAAACAATAACATACCTCCACGCTACGCGTGATAGGGGGGTAGGGGACGAACGGGCCCAGTTCCAAACGGGCCCACCTTGACCAAACGGGCCCAGTGCCAAAGAGGCCCAACCACTGACCAAACGGGCCCAGTCAACAGACCAAACGGGCCCACTATTTTGAAACATTGTAAACACCCTGTTGTGCTGTTTTACGGACTCAGGGAACAACACACGATATGGGTAAGACACGACATGTATATATTTTTAGCTGTGACAACAGCTTAATATATCGTCCAGACTTTAGCCTTGTTAGCTGTGACAACAGCTTAATATATCGTCCAGACTTTAGCCTTGCCAGTGGGAGGGTGGGTTGCTGAGCTTGGCTCGGGTTTTTCCCATAAGGGCTGTGTTATTTTGGGGTGGGTTTGGTGGGTGGGAGATAAGGACATATTGCCATCGGCCAGGTCGTTCGTGCTCCTTTCATGAGATTCTCAGAAGTGGGCAAATTGGATCACAAAACGGGTTAGAACGTACCAGCACGTGATAGTTTTTGGGCTTGTGACGTCACGTCTGTAGGATCAATAGGACAGGGTAGCAGATCAACGTTGGTAAACGTTTGTTATTAGCTGTGACAAAAGCTTACTATATCGTGCAGAGTTTGAATTTTGAGGACTCATAGGTAAAAATAAGATCAATTGCTAAAATTGTATTCTGTTTTTATTGGTAGCTTTCTATGCTGATATTTCTTATGTCAGCACTTACGTTAGTTTTGTGAACTGATTTCTTCTTATGTCAGCACTTACGTTAGTTTTGTGGACTGATTTCTTCTTATCTTATATCTAACGGGTAGACATTTTTCCTGTTTGGACGATTGATTTCTTGCTTGGATATTTGGAAAAATTCTTGTTTTTTGTTTTCTCCGATCCGGCAGTCACCTGCTCTAATTTTTGTGACTGCAATGTTAATTAGACTTGTTTCTTGTTTTGTACTGTTTGCAGTACTGAACTGAACGAACTGAACTCATTGTTTGCATTGTCATTAGACGATTCTTCCCCGTATGGTAACTGGATAATTTCTGAATCATTATTCCGGCTTGAATTTTTTGGAGTATCAGGTAATATTCAATGAATAACAATTTTATATGTTTCAGCACTTCCTGTTACCTTCGTGAGCTGATTACTTTTATATTATGTACTGTACTGTTTGCAGTGCCTTTGCGAACTGAACTCATTGTTTGCATTGTCATTAGACGATTCTTTCCCGTATGATAAGTGGATAATTTCTGAATAATTATTCCGGCTGGTTATCTTTTGGAATTTTTAGGAGTATCAGGTAATGTTCAATGAATAACAGTTTCATATGTTTCAGCACTTCCTGTTACCTTCGTGAGCTGATTACTTCTATTTTATGTACTAGAAGTTTTGGAATTCGGACGATTTATTTGTTGGAGATTTGGATAATTGCTGGATTCCGTTGTTTATTGAGATTGTTGGATTTTTCACGATTGATAGGTAATTCGTGGTTGAAAATATTTATTTACATTTCACTATACGGTTGCTTTCTTTTACACAGTTAATTAATAATACATCTGCTCGTTTTTTCTGGTATTAAAGCATGAGGTTGATCTGTAGAGCGCCGTATTCGCAATTTGCGCATGTTTTTTCTGCTTCTAGTCGTGGTGCTCAGTGCACACCGATGGCTTTTGTATCTATTGCATGGAGTTATTTGGTTCCTCCTAACGAGTGGATTGAAAAAAACATGTGTGATATAATGACGATGGGAGATGAAATATACCGAACTTACGAGCACCTCTTGAAACGTGCGCCTAACGAATGTATGGTAAATGCTTTTAATCCATTACTCCTAGAATTCTGGGACGCAAATATGGACATTCAGTATGTATTTGATGCTTACGCAGCTGCCTCATATATTGCAAGTTACATGACCAAATCGCAAAAGGGTATGAGCGAAACTCTTCGTAACGTGGTAAAAGAAGTACATGAAGGAAATTTTACGCTTAGAGAAAAGTTTAGAATGGTGGGCAACAAATTCTTAAATTCCACAGAGGTTGGTGTGCAAGAAGCTGTTTTTTTACTTCTTCAGTTGCCTTTAAGAAAATTCAGCAGGGCTGTTGTGTTCGTTCCCACATGTCAACCTGAGGATAGAGTAATTCTTTCGAAACCTTTTGCAGTCATTAAGAAAATGGACGATGAAAACGAAAATGTTATATCTGAAAATTTTTTAGATAGATATTCGAAGAGACCGAACTACCTAGAGAACACAAGCTTAGCAGAATATGTCACAAACTACACGCATAAATATCATAACAATGATTCCAATATTGTTGGTGACGATGGTTATTGTATAGAACAAACCGAATACTCTGGCGAATCAGAACTTGAAGATGACAATAAAGAGTCTTTCGATAATGACAAAAAAGAGAAGAAACATTCGGTCTATAATGTACGAACAAAACATCGAATCTTAAGGTTCATGAACTACCGTCGTGACACAAACCCTGAAAAATATTTCCATAGTAAACTCATGTTGTACTGGCCATGGAGGGATCACAATGATCTTAAAACTCAAGAAACTTACGAGACTACATTTTTCCAGCGTGATGTTTTCAACCGTATTCAAAAAGAACGCCAATTTTTTGAACCCAGCAGTGATGCTGTAGACGATATACTGAGCAAACCTTTACACGAGTTAGTGGATCATAACACTTTCAACGGTTCAGAATCGGAAGACGAAGAAACTCTGAAGGAATTGCAAACTGATTCCAATCAAATTTTCGACCCTGAGTACAACTGCATGCCTGAAGCAGACATAGGAAGAGATTTACCAAATACCCACCCTAATGATCTGAGCTTAGGTAAAACAGCTTCGTCAGTCGAAAAGTATGGTATACGAGATGAGGAGTATTTCTCTATGATGCGTTGTTTAAATATAGAACAACGACTATTTGTCTTAGATCTGTTATACATGCATAAAACAAAAGCTGGCAATTATTGTAGATTCCTTAGCGGTGGAGCCGGAACAGGCAAAAGTTTAGTTGTTCGAGCGATTGACGCATGTGTAACCCGTTATTTTAACAAAGGTCCGAACTCAAATCCCGATACAAAGAAAGTGGTTATTGTAGCTTACACTGGCAAAGCCGCTTTTAATGTAGGCGGATCAACGATACACAGCACATTTCATATTCCTATAGGAAGAATGTTCGACGCTAATAATACTTTTTTGTGTTTGCAATCTCAAGTGCGCTCGGAATTATATTTACTGTTCCGCGATGTAGAACTTTTCATAATAGACGAAATTTCTATGGTAGGAATAAATATGCTTTATTACATTGACTTTCGCTTAAAAGAAATTTTTGGCTCGTCGCAGATATTTGGAGGTAAATCAGTATTGTGTGTCGGAGACCTCTTTCAACTACCACCAACGAAAGCTCAGCCTGTTTTTAAATATTCGAATACGGGAGCACGCTGCTTATCTGAGCATCTTTGGTTAGACAACTTTAAAATGTTTGAGCTACAGCAGATCATGCGTCAAAAAGACGACCTTCTCTTCGCGGAACTCCTAAACAGGTTACGAGAAGGCAAGCAAACTCCTGAAGATATTTCTATCCTACGTAGCCGAATCACTTCAACGTCTCCCAATTGTGTACAACGAATCAGTTACCGGAATAATGATATTGATTTCTACAACCAAAAGGAATGGGAAAACGCAAAACAAGAGAGAGCAATAATTATCAGTACCGACCTTCCAGTAAGAGGGTGTAAAGGCGTTGATATAAAATGTCTTTTAAACACACTGCCGGATAAAATTACTAATACCAATTGCATTCGTTATTTACATATAGCAATAGATTTGCCTTTCGAATACAGTATGAACTCTGATGTTAATGATGGCTTGGCTAATGGGTCAGAATGCATTATTAAGAAACTACCTTTACACTTACCAGTTGCAGACAAAGGAATATTGAAATCTTCCTCAGTCTGCGAGTGCTTAGTTCTACAGTCAGCCGCTTATACTCCTATTTGGGTTGAGTTCAAGGAAATGACGATAGGAAAACAGTGTCGTCAAAAGTACTCTCATCTCTACAAGCAAGATTGTACCCTTCAGCCTAACTGGACGCCAATATTTCCAATAACTTGTAGATACACCTACAACCGAGCTGAATTTGAAAGACTCCAGTATCCACTACGGCCAAACAGCTCGAAAACAATTCACCGTGCACAAGGACAAACAATGGAGCAGGTAATTGTCAATTTAGGAAGAGCTACGTCAAACATGCATTACGTTGCTATCAGTAGGGCCAAACGGCTTGAGGGACTTTTTATAGAAGATCTCAATGAACCTGGTATTAAAATTTCCTCCGACACCAAAAAAGAAATGGATCGTTTACGAACGAAACCTCAACAGTTAACGTTATTAGATCCAAGATCTATTGTTCATACAAAAACAAAAATGATTGCATTTTTAAATATAGTCTCATTGCGTAAACATTTCCTTGACCTTGTAAATGATCCGTTCATCAAAGCAACTACTGTATTTGCTGCATGTGAGACTCGTTTATGCGCGGCAGACTACGACGCTGATTATAAACTAGATTCTTTTGATCTACACCGTATGGATTTCACTACAAATCACAAAGGAAATTCACCTTATGGAATGGTTATGTATTCAAAACTCGACGGAATGTTCACTAGACGTTGTTCCAACAAATACCTCGAACTTTGCAGTTTACATATTGCACAACTATCACTTGCAATCTACGTTTTGTACAGACACCACGGGTTCAACGTCGAAAATTTCTTTGATGCGCTACACAATTTAATAAGTGATATAGATACATCTTATGAAAATATAGTAATTATAGGTGATTTCAATATAGACATACACACTCGTGCAACAGATTTATCGAAAGTAACACAAATACTTAAACCCCTACGTCTTCAACAACACATAACCGCCTATACCACTGACTATATGTCAACACTAGATCATATTTACACCAGTTTTAATCAACCCAAAACCGGCGTATACGAAACATATTTCGCTTTTTTCTGCAGACGTCGGACAATACATACGAAGAATGTTTGTCGTTTATTGCTGGCTCCTATAGCAGAATTAAACGTTATTCGACCGCCAAGATACCCATCACCATCCAAATCCTACCGAATAGCTCACCTTCAGGTCAGACTCCACAAAAAAGAACTAAATACGATCTTATTAAGATTACCCAATCTTCGCAAATCAGCGAGACAAATCAAACGCTCAAATTTAATTATTCGCCAAGAAAACAGCAACAAGCCACACTTCAAACTTGTATAGAGTTTCCCGACACCCGTTACAAAATCATCGTTCAAATCCAAAACATTAGCGAAGAGAAGACAACGAACAAAGGGCAAACGTTCCGCGAAATAACAATTGGAGACGATACCTGTACTTCCACACTAATTACCTGGAAAAACCAAACAGTTACTATCGAAAAAAACAAAGTTTACGAAATTACCGATGTCATCTATAATCAAGATTATCAAAACTTCGCCTTGACGCAGCAATCGTTCTTTACAAGAACAGAAGCCCAACTGGACATCCAGCAACCCATTTTAGACGACACAACGGAGCCCATCATACTGGAAGCCATAGCCCACTGCAACATTGGTATTTTCCAAACCTGCCTAGCCTGCAAAAAAAAAACAGAACGACAACCGACCATTCCAGATAACGATGACCCTACCATTACGTGCACAAACTGCAAAAAAATTCAACTTAGACAAACGACTCCACTAACTTTCCAAGGCACAGTCGGTTTCTTCAACGATAATAACATTATCGAAGCATCGATGACAGAAACCATACTAAAAGACTTCTGCAAACAAGAAGAAACTCTACAACTGACTCCAGACACTGCGAATGCTGTCATCGTGAAATTACTAACGACAAAAGACTTCGACTTCACGGTAGACCTAGAAAAAAAAGAAATCGTCAACGTCACCAAGAAAAAATAATATTGTTTTGTCAACATTTTTATTCTAAATAACCTAGATTTGTCAAACATATCTATTGTATTGTAACATATGTGAAATTAAGTATTTATCTTTTTTGTATTGTTTTCTACTTAGAATGGCCCAGAAGAAATGAACTGGAAGTGGAAGTCTTTCCCAAAACTATATTAAAAAACTAAAAGTCTATATTAAAAGTCTAAGAAGTGGCGACTGAAGTATAGTACGACTGTTAGCTGGATTGGGATGGACTTTATATAAGACTGGACAAGAGCATACTAAATATTTATAGCAATACTTCTTTGTACGAGTTTTGACATCGACTTGCTGTATTTATCGTTCTTTGTATTGTTTTCTCCGTAGTATGGTCGAGACAAAATCCAACTCGAAGAGGAAGTCTTGCCCTATAACTATGCGACAGTAATGACTATGTAATGCGACAGTATAGCTGGTTTGGGAATTTTTTGACATGCTATGGAGTACTTCTGTATTCTTCATTATTACCATCGAGTACTTCCGTATTTTTCACTTTCCTCATGGCGATCTTTAGTGATGTCTGTTTTACTCTTACTAAAAATGTAAAATGTTTCACGTTTGCACTTCTATTCTACACTAATCTGTAAGAGGAAGAATAAAGTATATTTAATGAAAAAGCCTTTGCTCTTTTTATATTTCAATAAGGGTTTACTGTTTTCGTGTTTATCATCCGAGTAACTTAATTTTTACGGTATTTCTGAAAAATTTATAACTACCGAATCTTAGACCTTGATTAGGTCAAAATCATTTAATCGGTTTTACAGAATTTTGCTTTGCAAATCCCCATTTTTAAGTTGTAGTTTTGGTATAGTTATATAGTTACCAATTATAAGGCTGTGAAAGGTTTTTTGTCAAATCACCTATACGTATATACTATGGAAAAGTGTCCCCTTTGAGATACACATTTCAACTTTCTCGTGCTATTGGAAATAACTAAAGCAATGCTTTCACCCTGCAAGCAGCGTAAAAAAATTTGTTCATTGCTATAGATCAATTCAGATCAGGTCAGCTATTGATACAATCGCAAAAAAATGTCTCTCTGTGTTATCTGTAAGTTTGAAGTAATTCCACGACAAGAGGGGCTTGGGCCATGCGACAACTGCAACAGCTGGCAGCATAGAATTTGCAAAACTGGTAAGATAGGATATGTCATAAAAAACGATTTGTCAAACTAAAGGCTTACCTTACATTTTGTTTGCATTTATTTACTAGGAGTAACGCGTCAGAAATATCGCATACTGAAGAAGAAGAGCTCCTTTCCTTGGCTTTGCTCGCTTTGCAAGAGTAATGCCGCGTCACCCGAATTTCATGGGTTTTCAAAAGATACATCTAACGCGGTAAAGTTAAACGTTACATGCTTGAATGCAATTTTAGCTGCTTTTCTAGGACACGGGTATGGATTGCGTTCTTCCACCCCCGCCAATATTTGACAATCAAGCAGAATACGAGCTCCAACAAAACGAGGTAATTTGTACCCCAGCACACCTTCAAAAGATTTTCAACCGATTTTCTCTAGGATACGAATATGATTTGCATTCTTCCACCTCCGCCAATGTCCGAAAAAGAAGCCGAAGACGACGAGCTTCACCAAAACGAAGTAAATTGTAGTCCAACCCACCATCCAAAGATTTTTAAACAATTTTTCCTAGGATACGAATACGGATGGCATGCTTTCACCACCGCACCCGCCAGTATTTATCTATGAAGGCTATAGCGAATGGGCTGTTCAACAAGAACAAAACGAGGTAACATATAGTGGTAACATATATTGCTTTTTCTAATTGCCTGTGTAATGTATTTTAGGCTATGCAGGTTGCCGAATGTGAAGCCCGCTACTCGCCATTGTTTCGTGACGAATATGCCCCCAACGTTGATTTCTCGGACGAGGTACAAACTCAACGCTATACTTAATTTTTTAATAGCACATAGACGACTTGTTTGTTTAATTTAAATGCTTTCTATTGTTGTCAGGACACAGATACGGCTGACGAATTCGAACCGCGATTCTCACCATTGCCTAACGACGAAGATGTCCATAACGGGTATTTTTCTGACGAGGTAGTCGCAAAGCTGAACTTCATTATCTAACTGCTTGCTTCCTTATTTAAATTTAACTCGTATTATTTAACAGGACACAGTTGCGGACATGAACATCACGCCTCCTGTGATTCCCTTTCGTCAGCCGCTAGTTGTTGAAGAAGATTCGTTTTCGGAAGATTCATCGTTGGAATCTGCAGAACCTGAACCTACCCTCACTTTTACAGTAGTTGAGCGGGGAACAAATTTCAACCGTACGGCGCTTTTCGACTCGGACGGGAAGAAATACACAGTCAAACGCCGCTTGGGATCTGAAGCCATCGAATGGCGCTGCAACATTAGAAAACCATACTGCCGTGGACTGGTTAAGCAAACCGGCGATACATTCGTCCTTGTTAGATGCCACACGTGCCCAACCAGTGACCCTAACAGGTTGAAGGTTGCTTTGGCAGAGAAGAAAAGGAAATCCGCAGCCGAAGACGGTAAATATAACGATTACATTGCAATCTTTGCATACATTACTCACGCTGGTTATTGTAGACTATTACATGTCAGCGCAAGCCGTCGTGGACAAGGTTCTTGTAGATGACTTTGGTGACCAGGGTCTGCCTTTATCATTGCCAAACAAGCGCGCCTTGATACGCAAGACTAATCGCGTAAGGGAGAAAAAGCGCCCGAAACACCCCACGGAATTGGACTTTGTACTCAACCAGGATTTTGTGGAGGAAGACCACTCATCTTCGTACTCATGTCGGGCAAACGGCAGATGGATTACATGAAAGTATTTCGCACTGTTTTGCGGCTGTGCCCTGTACGACCGTTGCTCAAGTCAATTGTAATGGATTTTGAGAGACCCATGTGGAACGCCGCCCGTGCAGTGTTCCCAGGAATTCACGTGCGCGGATGCGCATTTCACTGGACTCAAGCCGTGTTGCGTAATATTCAAAAATACGGCCTACAGGAACACTACAAGCATGACGAACACGTCAAGAAGTTTTGCAAGTAAAATGCTTAGTTTATTATTTATTACTGTAATGCTCATACCCTTACAACTTTTTACATCTTACAGAATGATATTTGCTCTTCAATTCGTACCGGCTGACCACATTGTCCCAGTTTTTGAGAGTATTAACAAACGGACAAAGAGGCCTTCCCTTCGCAAACTTTGCAACTATTTACGGCGCACCTGGATTGAAAACGATGCGTGGCCACCACAAGTTTGGTCAAGCTACGGACAGACAATCCGTACGAACAATGATGTTGAATCGTGGCACGCAAGTCTGAAGAAGAAGATCCGACAGAAGACCCCAAACCTCTATTTCTTGATTAGTATGCTTTACGACGAAAGCAAGCTTGTAGCGATTACTAGGAAGCTACTGTCTTCTCAACGTATAGCTCGCATACAGCGGTCAACACAAAACGCCAAAGAAAAAGTATTACAAAAATTGTTTACCGAGTACAATGACGGTACAATTAATGTGAATGGATTATTGGACAAATGTTGTTACATGTACAGTCCAGTACTTGCTGAGTGAGCTATATTTATCATATATTTATTTATTTCATTATTCTTTGTGACGCGTGTCCATTATGTTTTTGAAAGATTTTGAACATATTTTTTTATTGTTGTATATGTTTTTTGTATTATTGTATAATTTTTTTTGTTTGTTTCTTGTATTTTTTTATTATTGCTTATTTTTTTTATTTATTTTTATTTATATATATATATATTTATTTTATTATTTTAAATAAATACCATTTATTTTTGGTATTTCTTTAACAGTGGACTATTAAAAATGCATTATTAACTATAGTTTACCCTTTTTTCTATTACATACTAGCCAAACATCTCCTTTGATCCATCCCAAACCAGCTACTGTCACATTACAGCCGCCACTTTTTATTTTAACATAGTTAGGGCAAGATTTCGCTCCTCTTCGAGTTGGATTTTGTCTCGACCATACTACGGAGAAAACAATACAAAGAACGATAAATACAGCAAGTCGATGTCAAAACTCGTACAAAGAAGTATTGCTATAAATATTTAGTATGCTCTTGTCCAGTCTTATATAAAGTCCATCCCAATCCAGCTAACAGTCGTACTATACTTCAGTCGCCACTTCTTAGACTTTTAATATAGACTTTTAGTTTTTTAATATAGTTTTGGGAAAGACTTCCACTTCCAGTTCATTTCTTCTGGGCCATTCTAAGTAGAAAACAGTACAAAAAAGATAAATACTTAATTTCACATATGTTACAATACAATAGATATGTTTGAAAATATATACATGTCGTGTCTTACCCATATCGTGTGTTGTTCCCTGAGTCCGTAAAACAGCACAACAGGGTGTTTACAATGTTTCAAAATAGTGGGCCCGTTTGGTCTGCTGACTGGGCCTGTTTGGTCAATGGTTGGGCCTCTTTGGCACTGGGCCCGTTTGGTCAAGGTGGGCCCGTTTGGAACTGGGCCCGTTCGTCCCCTACCCGTGATACTACTGCTATATTGTGAGGGGAAAGTTGTAATTTGGATAATTATAAATGTCCGAAAGGAAAACCCCTGGAAATGAGCTGGGTTCGTTTAATTCCACTGTATTGTCAACATAAATCACTTTAAATCACAAAACTCCAACAATCAAAATCACCGCCTTAACTCTACTTCTCCTGACTACCGCTACATACCCCGACTCGCTACCCACTCTCTGACTACCACTCTCCTCAGCAACTCTTCACGCAACACACATCTCGCGCCACCTAGTGAGCCTTAGAAATACTAATATACATATAATTTAACCATTACATTCGGCCACGCTACCAGTGGACGTGGTCCCCACGTCCAACAAAAGGGTTTGATGACAAACACATGTCAAGCAGAACGTTTGGGCAACAAATGTGACGAAATCTTTGAACGGATACATAGAGGGACGTAGTGTGGGGACAATATCTTGGTCACATACATAAATTAAAGTATAGAAGTAGAAGCAAGCAATTTTCACAAGGAACTAGGAAAGTAAATTATCAAAAAGATCAATCTAGTACAAAATCTTCTAGGTATACTGGCTTTTTCCGCACTCGGGTTGAACGTTTTGGCTGAGGTAAGTCTTCCATTGTCGTTAATTCGTTCGAGTCTTCAGCCTCCAAGGTTTCTTGTTGCGGGATTTGAGCACCCTCGGCACCGTACACTTCCATAGATCCAGGAGTTTCTTTGGGTTTTAACTGATCTGACTCTTCCCCTGAGGAATTTGCCTCCTCCTCCGAATCATAAGGACCTTAGGTAAGGTTTCAGACATTGTACATGTACAGGGAAAACCCTCCAACGTTTTCGCGTTCGTAAAACCGGTAAGTCCTGTACTCGATAAGTATTCTCGGAAATCTTACTTTGTATCTCGTAAGGTCCGATAAATTTAGGCTCCAACTTCGGGCTCCTTCCCTTTCGTCGAATATTGCGTCGGATCCACACGAGTTCTCCAGGCTCATAACTCCGGGCTTCCTTGCGTTTATCATTATAGTACTCAGCTTGACGTAGTTGAGCGCGTAATATATTGTTATACGCTTCCCTCCATAATCCCTGAATTTTATCGAAGAATTCTTCATACGTCTCCCCATCATCTTGAGGCCATGGAAAGAAACGTTCACACGCCACCACAGGAATTCGGCCATAAAGTAATTCAAAAGGGGAACGTTTGGAAGAGGTTTGGACAGACGAGTTCATGGCAAATGCTGCGGACTGGAGGTATGCATCCCAATTGTCATGAGCCCGGTTCACGTAAGCACGTAGAATAGTAATCACCGTTTGATTATTTCGTTCAACTAACCCGTTACTCTGGGGATGGTAGGCTGATGTTAAGCTATGTCGAATACCCAAGCTTCTAATCGTTTCTTCGAAGTTTTGTGATGTAAAGGCGGATCCTCGATCACTGATAATCTGAGCGGGTATTCCATGTCTGAGGAAGATCTGGTTTTTCAGGATTCGAATAACTTCCTCCGTGCTAGTATCCGGCACGGATGCCAATTCCGTCCACTTAGTCAAATGGTCTACGATTACCAGGATATGTCTCGACCCGCGCGGAGTTCTCTGTAAGGGCCCTACATGGTCTATACCAATTACCTCAAAAGGTTTCGTTGGTGGGGGTATGGATTGCAGATGTCCTTCTCGAGATCCTGGAGGTAGCTTATTTACTTGACATTTTAAACAGCCGCGGATGTATCTTTTCACCGTCTGTCGCATCCCAGGCCACCAGAATCGTTGAATTAGTCGTTCAATTGTTTTCTCTCTTCCGAGATGACCGTTTTCCGGGGGGTCGTGTACTGCGGATACTAAATCCCGTCGTAACGATGGAGGCACTACGAGTAGTAGACGTCGTCCTATACCCACATTGATACGGTAAAGTACTTCATCCTTAATGTGAAATTCTTCCTTAATCCGGTCACGGCTTCTTTTCGATTCTTCATTAGGCTGATCACGTAAGACTCGTAGGATTTTCCGAAAATCGGGACTCACAGATTGCAAGGTGGCTAATTCGGATTTCGAAATCGGACTGGGAGTAAGAAGGCACACAAACATACGGAAATCGTCTTCGCTCTCAATGGGGTTCCCTACTGGTGCTCGGGAAAGAGCGTCGGCTACCACGTTCAACTTACCTTTACGGTGTTCAATGGTGAAAGGTTGGTATTCTTCCATCGCTACTAACCAACGCGCAAACTTACGGTTCATTGGTTATGCCGCTTGAAGCCATTTCACCGCGACATTGTCGGTAACGATCTTCAAAGGACGTCCATGGACATATGACCGAAAATGCTGTAATGCCCAAACTAGTGCCAAACACTCCAATTCATTCGAGTGGTATCGTCGTTCGACCTCAGTTACTCTTCTACTTGCATAGGCGACCACGTGACTTTCGTTATTCTTGATTTGAATCAGAACGGCCCCCAGACCGAGAATGCTGGCGTCGGTGTGAAGTTCAGTGGGAAATCCCTCTTTGAAGTGACGTAAAATGGGCGAACAGATAAGTGCTTCTTTCAACACGGTAAATGCCTCCCGTTGCTCCGGAGTCCAGCGCCATTTCATGTCTTTTCGCAGTAGTATATGGAGAGCGTAGGCTTTCCTAGCATACTCGGAGATGAAGCGACGATAGTAGCCGGTTAGTCCCAAAAATCCACGGACTTCACGAACATTTTCCGGTACTGGAAATTCACGAACTGCAACTGTTTTCTGGGGGTCAGGTTGGATACCTTCACTACTCACTTTATGTCCTAGGTAAATCGTATGATCCGTACCGAACGTACACTTTGCAGGATGTAGTAGAAGATTTGCTTTTTCCAAAGATTTGAACACAGCTTCCACATCTACCAAATGTTGCTGAAATGTCGCGGAATAAGGCATCACATCATCTAAAAAGGCCATGCAAGTCTGCCATTTTAGTCCACCCAAAACTTGATCCATAAGGCGCTGAAAACTGGCTGGGGCATTAGTTAACCCAAATGGCATACGCTGGAACTCGTACAATCCGTCTGGTGTAACGAATGCTGTTTTCTGTCGGTCCTCTTCCTCCACTTCCATCTGCCAGTAGCCCCCGATGAGATCCATTGGGGAAAAATAGCGAGCACCACCCAGTCGTTGAAGTACGTCATCGAGTAAAGGAAGGGGATAAGAATCTTTCACCGTTACTGCGTTCAGACGTCTATAATCCACACAAAATCTCCAAGTTCCATTCTTTTTACGCACCAATACCACGGGAAAC
The DNA here is from genome assembly GCA_023053545.1 of Lepidurus packardi. Classification (NCBI taxonomy): domain Eukaryota; kingdom Metazoa; phylum Arthropoda; class Branchiopoda; order Notostraca; family Triopsidae; genus Lepidurus; species Lepidurus packardi. The sequence goes on from JAKZAN010000001.1 coordinate 10,249,446, forward strand.
GCCCAAGGACTCTGGGAGGGTCGTATGATATCTTGACTCAGCATTTCATCTACTTGTTTTGCGATTTCGTTGCGTTCACCAGGAGATGTTCGGTAGGGTCGAAGACGTACGGGAACAGACGTACTTACGGGAATCGAGTGAGTAGCTTGACGTGTATGTCCAAAATGAGTAGGATTAGTAGAGAAACAATGACTGTATCTCCTCACTAATGCTTTTAGTTCTTGATGCTGTTCGGGAGATAATTGGATACCATATTGTACTGGGGGGTCCCACTCTGCCAGCTGATTGTCCTTAGATTCTAAGAGCTTGGATTCCAGAACATCTCGTTCGCTATCGTAGCGCTGTTGTTGAGCCAGGACGCTTTGAGCAAGGGACGTAATGGCTTGAATGAGTTGCTCGGACTCCATGATAATTGTCTTTGTTGGGTGGAATTATTAATTCGTAGCACAAAAGGATGACTGACGCAATAATGAAAGCTCGGGCGTACTGTTCAGGATGTATGGTGACGCAAAAATGAAATTCTCAGACGACGTCACAGCGAACGGAATAAGCACGGGTTCATTGTTGGTAACAATGAAATAATCCCGCGAAGCTTGTTCGAGATGAAATTAAAGTCGCAAAAGTTTGCCAAATCTCACAAAATCTTGCCAAAAAAAAGCGCTAATTGTAGCCACGACACTCACAAAGTTTCAGTCTAAAATTTACACATAGGCCATCGACGGCAATACTTTCAATCGCTGTTGCGAGAGTCTCCGTTAAAACAACAATTCACTGTTGGAATATCCCACCGCTGCCACCAAAATTATGTGA